>PVIA01004177.1:0-146171 GCA_004024845.1 Tonatia bakeri
CCTATAATTCGGATGTTGGAACGTTTAAAGATGTCCTAGAGGTTCCTAAGCTTCTCCTCATTTTTTTGAATTCTTATTTCTCCATTCTTTCCTCTTTGGCTGTTTCTTTCTTCCTTCTGGTCCACTCTATTGTTTTGAGTCCCAGTTTCCTTCCCATCACTATTGATTCCCTGTGCATTTCCCTTCATTTCTCTTATCATAGCCTTCATTTGTTCATCTAATTTGTGACCAAAATCAACCAATTTTGTGAGCTTCCTGATCACTAGTGTTTTGAATTGTGCATCTGATAGGTTGGCTATTTCTCAGTCGCTTAAAAGGATGAGTTCTGGGGCTTTGTTTTGTTCTTCTGTTTGAGCCATCTCTCTCTCTCTCTCTCTCTCTCTTTTTTGTCTGGTCACGCCTGTTACAGTAGGGGGTGGAGCCTTAGGTGTTCACCAGGGCGGGGCACCCCAGTCATGGGGTTGTGATGTTGTATGTGGGGGCGGGGTGGAGAGGGAACAATGGCGGTTGCTCTGTTCTCCGTGGGACCTCAGTCCCTTCTGCTGCTTCCCCCAAGCAAACTGGGCCCCTCTGGTGCCAATTCCCATGTGGGTGGGCTTGTGCACACCGTGGGACCCTCCAAGGACCTCTCCTGTGAGGCTGGGTGTCTCTCCCTGCGCCTCAACTTCCACAGGGGTCCGCGATCAGTGTCCCAAGGCTCTATTTCCCAGAGCTGGGATCCTGAGTTGTGCACACTGCCTTGCTTTATAATCGCTGCCTCACTGGGTCTACCAGGTGCCGCCCCTCTGCTGGGACCTGCCAGCTGCCGCAAGCGCACTCAGGGTCCACCCGCTGCAGTCTTGCACTCCCCAGATGCCTTACCCACCCTCAGATGCCTTATGCACCTGGTCCCAACTCTGCTCTCTGCACTGCGACCTGCACCCAGCTGCCCAACTCCACCCCTCCTACCGGTCTGGATGAACAGGTCTATTTCAACTTCTTGGTTGTCCAACTTCCATTTAAATCAATTTTCTGTCAGTTCTGGATGTTATTCTGTTTCTAAATTGTTGTTGTTCCTATCTTGGTTGTGCATGGAGGTACGGTGTGTCCACCCATGCCTCCATCTTGGCCAGAAGTCCCCTTGCTTATATTTATTCTACTTTGGCCTCTCTTCCTGCCTTTTAGTTTGTCATCTGTTTTTTATTATAAAGGCATGCAAGAAAGGTGTTGGAACAGCAGCAAAGAAACCCCCAAAATCATACAATTATAGATGTAAAAAGTCAAGTTCTATAGAGAATCAAATTCGCTTTCAAGGTTTCAAATTTGCTTTCAGTAAAGACTCACATGTGAGAGGTAACTGATCTGTTTGTCTCCTCCATTCCCCTCTCTCTAAAAAAATTAATTAAATAAAATCTGAAAAAAAAAGACTCAACTGATGTTCAAAGAAGCAGAGGATCAAGGGAAGATATTAGAGGTTGTCTGGACCTGATGAAAGCCAACAGGAACATCATGAAATGGGCCACTGGTGGTTGGAAAAAACCTACAGTGAGACTCCGTGTGATCCACAAGAATGGCTGCCACTCTCCAGTAACAGGGTGGGGCCTCTGGAGCAGGGACACTGTGACGGCCCCTGCAGCAGAGCTCAGTTAGCACATTTTTGTCTCAGTCCTACCCACGGGAAATGAGGTATGCGTGCATGTGTGTGAGTGTGTGTATACTGAAAAGCTGTGTTAAAGGTAATGAAGGAAAAATATAAAGTGGGATGAGAGGTCCTAACTGGGGAATTACCCTGCCATTTATATGGCAGCAGGGAGGCCAGAGGGTTGCCAGGTAAAGAGTGGGGGAAGAGCAAGCAGGCAGAAGGGAAAGCATGTGCTAAACTCCGAAGAGTGTATTTAGCATGATCTAGGGAGTGAACAGAAACCACAAGCTGGACTACAGAGCTCAAGGGAAAGTCATGTGGCCTGGACACAGCAAGAGCCAGATCCTGCAGGGTTGCGAAGCCACATTAAAAATGTGGAATAGGGTCCCATCCAGTGTGATGAGAGGCCATTAAAGGGTTTTAAGCAAAGAACTGATGAGATCTCATTTACACTTTTTCCCATTACACAAATATTTTTATTGAATCATGTCAGTAAAATTAGATAACAGGAAAATCTCAAATGAAATATTAAATATAATAAAAATGTTTGAGTTTTTAAATTATTTCTAAATTTTATTAAACTTATTGGGGTAACATTTATTAATAAAATTATATAGTATGGATCTTAAGAATATCATGCTAAACCAAATAAATTAGTTAGAAAAAGTCAAGAATAATATGATTCACTCATATGTAAAATATAAAACTGAAACAAGAAATGAACAAGACAAACAAAAACTCACAGATACAGGCAGCAGTATGGTGGTTACTGGAGGGACAGGAGTATGGGGTGGAGGTAGAGGGAGGGAGGGGATCAAGTATATGGTGACAGAAGGAGATTTGACTTTGGGTGGTGAGCACACAATGTAATAGACAGATGATGTATCACAGAATGGAACACTTGAAACCGGTATAATTGTTATTAACTGTTTATGTTTCTCAAAGAGCGCCCTGGCGGCTGTGTGGAGGATGGATTGGAGAAGGGCGGAGATGGAACTGGGGGGCCAGGCAGCAGTGACTTCTGCAGAAATCCAGCCGAGAACAACCGATGGCTAGAACTAGGCTGGTGGCCACTGAGCTGAAGGAGGAGAACCTGTGTGTAGGTCAAAGCAGTGGGACTTGACGATGGACTGTGTGTGGCCGGGGTGGGAGAATCAAGAGCGAGTCCCAGTTCCTGGCCGGGGCTGCCACACAGGCTGAGGAACCTGTGCCGAGGAGTGAGACTCAGTGGCTGGACTGGGGAACGAAGATGTCAGTGGTAACGTGTTCAGTTTGAGGCCCCTTTGAAGCATTTAAGAAAACAGTTGGCTGTCTTGAGTATGGAGTTCTAATGGGAATTGACACTTAACATATAAATTTAGGAATTATCAGAATCTACGTATGCCTTGGTGGAATTCCAGTTACTTGACCACTAAACATTGCTAACCTTTATTCCCATTAAATCTTGTTCTATGTCAAATGAGAGAGCTAGAGGGACAGGCTCCAAGAGTCTCATGTATGCCTCCTTCACTGACCTGCCCGTCAGTGGTTGTGCATATCACAAGTCTCTTCTGATGAAGGTTTGTTGAAATAAATATGGGAAAAGGCCTCATGGGGGAAAGAAGCTGTCCAGAGAGAGAGAGAGAGAGAGAGAGAGAGAGAGAGAGCGCGTGCACGGGCACACGCATGGTGAGGCTGTATCACGCCCTGTCCTGGCCAGCCTTCATCCCCAGCGTTACTTTCATTGTTAATAGGACACACTCTCACAGAGCAGCCCAAAGCATGATCTTTGGAGTTAAAGAATCTAAGTTGCTCTCCCAGCTCTGTCCCTTACTACCTATGCAAATGACATGTGCTCTCAGAAAGGAAGCTTTTTCTATCATAAAATAAGAACAAAAATACCCAGTCCACAGAGTTGCTATGAGGATTAAAAGGAGATTTTTGCAAAGTGATTATTAGCACAGATCTGAATACATGGTAGATAAGAGGTAGATCTATAGCTAAAAACACCTTCTTTCCAGAGATGAGTAGAAGGCTGAGATATGTATTTTATAGGGCTATTCCAGTAAGTCAAATACTGAGTTTTTGTAAAAATTCTGCAATCATCTCAAGCTAGAGATGAGAGAAGGCACTGTGTAGGAGGTAGAGCTGCCTCACTTCCATGAAATTGCTCCTAACACAGGCCGGTTTCTTTGTCAACCAGAATCATAGTCAAAGTGCACCAGTACCATCATCTGCGGACTAGTCTAGAAGATGGTATGGAGGCTTCTATGTAAAACTGTGCCTTTGGGTCCTTTTAATGATTTCATTTGATCAGGGCACGTAACTTGTTAAAGAATCACCCCTAGCATTTTTCCCGGGTTCTTCCTCTACATATGGAGGACATTTCATAGGACACAGAGCTTGTGCCTTCATTATGGTGGGGACTGGAAGAATCCCCACCATCACTACCTCCAAACTGCTCAGTCTATGTTCTTGCTATACCTTTGCTTCAATTATCAATAGTTCTTGTCTTTTAATGTTTAATGTTCAACTGACAAATCGTCATGATCACCATTCAAGTCACCAAGTGCAGTTACTAGGCATCTCCTAGTGTGCCCAGCACTGTTTGGATTCAGGATGAAGAAGGCAGACTCTGTCTTATTATACTTTGACTCTGCAGCTGGAGAAAAATGGAAAAATATTTATAATTTGATACTCATCATTAAGTGCTCTAGAACAGCTCTGCCCGACACAAGTTTCTGAAGCGCAAGACACACACTAGATCTGCATTGTTCAGAACAGTAACCTGAGCCGATGCAGCCACCGAGCACTTGAAGTGTGCTTAGTGAGACTGGGGGACTGGATTTGTAATTTAATGGTAATTTAAGTAGTCATAGGTGTCTAGTGACTACTGTATTGAATAGCACAGCTGCAGTAGTTCTAAGGAGAAGTGGTGTGGGCTCCAGGAATTCAGGAAAGAAGTAGAACTTCAGCATGAGCTTAGAAGTCGGGTGGACACTAAAGGACCACTCCAGCTATGGTGACAGCATAAGCAAAGGCTGCAAGGAAGGGGAACATATGTGATCTGAGAATGTTACAGAGGGGAGGGAATTGTGGGAGACTTTCTGAAAATGTCAAGGAAGAAGCTTCTAGAATCTAGACCATTCCTCTCTTTCACAAGTTTTGTGTGAGTATTTTGCCTGCATTGAGCCTCTTGTTATTTGCAATTTGGAGCATTACATAATTCTGTTATGCTTTTTATAAATGAATGATGTTCACAGAGTTAGACCATAGAATACTAAAGTTCATTGAAACTTTCAATGCAAATCAGATGGGAATCTGCAGGTTATTTGCAGAAACAATTACTTAGCAGAGGTTAAAGGAACCCACCTGGGTTGTTCAGTCACCCAGGGACTAACAACAGCAGAAAACAGATGGAGCAAAGGGAGGGACTTTGTTAGAGTCTGCGCAGAGCAGGAGCCAGGGAAGAGGGGTCAGCTGACGGAGGGACCTTAGCAGACAGGCATAGCCAGTGCCAGAACCATCCATCTGAGCAGGGAGGGAAGGAGAGAACAGACACACCTCTTGCCCACTGCCTCCTGCTGCTGCCTCTTGCTAGGTAAACATAACCCAAAGCTCAATGGCAAGCAATCATGCTAATGCAGTCCTCAGGGGACAGCCTGCCTCAGCAGAGCTGGGCGGAAAATGCGGGGATAGATCGCGGGGATTGGGCATGGAAGGAAGTGGAAATAAATAGCTCTCTTTGTTTTAATGTTTAAAAAAAAAGAGTGTCATAGTTCAGGCTGCTACAACAAAAGTACCATAGTGGGGCTGAGTGGGCTAAACAGTAGAAATGTATTTTTTACAGTTCCAGAGGCTGGGAAGCCAAAATCAAGGCACCAGCTGATTGGGTTCCTGGTGAAAACTCTTGTCCAGATTTGCAGAAGGTTGCCTCCTTGCTGTGAGCTCAAGGGATGGGGAGAGAGAGAAAGCAAGCTCTTCAATCAGGACACTAATCCCATCCCTGAAAGCTCCACCCACATGACCTCCCAAAGGCCCTGCCTTCTAATACCATCACACTGGGGATTAGGGCTTCAGAATTTTTTTTTAAAGATTTTATTTATTTAATTTTAGAGAGGAAAGGGAGGGAGAAAGAGAGAGAGATAGAGAAACATCAATGTGCGGTTGCTGGGGGCCGTGGCCTGCAACCCAGGCATGTGCCCTGACTGGGAATCGAACCTGCGATGCTTTGGTTCGCAGCCTGCGCTCAATCCACTGAGCTACACCAGCCAGGGTGGCTTCAGAATTTTAAGAAGACACAACCATTTAGTCCATCGTAGCTCATAGTAAAATGAAAGCCATATAAATAATGTTGGCTAAGTTATGGCAAAACCACACAATTGCATATGATATAGCATTGAAATTAAATGCAATGACAAAAGAAAATTCTTGCTAGATATTAAGTGAAAAGAAACAAATAAAAACACCATATACAGTAGGATTAAACTATTATTTTTCCATAGTGTATATACAGTAAAATAAAAGACTATCTATTCATACTCAGAAAAAGAAAGAAAATTGGAGAGAAATGCACCAAAACTGTAGCAGTGGCATAAGGATGTTTTTAATTTTCTTCTTGGTTCTCTCCTGGGTTTTCCAAATTTTCTAAATCAACATAATTACTGCATTTTCCTTTCTGGAGCAGTGTTTCTGTTGTTCTCGATTTAGCTGCAAGGCTGTGTTGAGAAGGGAGAACTATCTGACCAAGTTCCTTTTGATCAGTTGTCCACTCGCTCGACAGTTAGCTTAAGTTTCATTATGTCCCCATCTCTGCAGTGACGACAGGCACTTGAGCTACACTTCTTAGTGTATTAAAAATGGGATGAGTCAATAAAATGCTTTTCTTTTAAAATATTCCACAGAGAAACCCTTAGGTCCTGCAGAATAGCCTGGCTTTCTATTGATCCTTTTATTGCCTCATTCTCTCAAGCGCTGTTCGTTAATTCAGATCCCCACCAACCGCCTCTCCCTGTTGTCTGTTACACTTGATCTCTGTTACATATGAATCTCTGGTGGCACTTGCATTATTAAATTGACAGTTGCATAAAGCCTTATTGGCATCTGTAAGAATAAAGCACATTTCTTAGGAACTGTGGAGATAGGAGCCATTTCTTTCTTTCCCCTGAGCCACCTGAGCAGAGCCAGTTTTTGTACTCCTGTAATCTTCTCCTTAAAAACAGCAATCTGTCTGTTTCATTGTTTTATTCTTCCCAATAGAAAAACATTTCCACCTACTGTCTAACTGATGTACAGTCATCTGACCTTGACGGACTCTTGTAGACGGGATTATCGCCAATGACTTGATGACTTCTCATATTAGTTATGGTTACAGTAAATCCACTCCCTCTCTGGCTTGCTCTTCCACCTCCGGCTGCTACGCGGTTATTAGTTCTTGGATGGCTGCTTCAGCAGCATTGCTCTAGTACTTGCTTGTAGTAGATATTAATAATAAGCAGTCTGTAAAGGTGCCCGGTGTTGAATGCGTGTAAGGATTACTGCTGATAACCCTAATTGTGATCATAGTCTTGCCCTTGGGTTAAGTTAGGATTCTCATGGTTATGAAGAACTAAGGGTGGCTTTAGCAAACCCACACCACTTGGTGGGGTGTTCCTGAGGTACAGACAGGAGTCTTTGACAGGGCTCAGAGCAGAGATGCAGCAGGCCTCAGGAAGAAGGAGAACTGTGAATTGGAACGCCAGCAAGAATCCAGACAACACTCTGCTCTGGCTTTCTCGTTTCTCCTTTTCCCCTCTACTTCCTTTCCTATACACGATATCTCTGCGACTCAAGTCACAGACGGGCAGGGGGTTTCTCACTGCGTTCAAGTTTGCTCACTGTGGCTAGAAACCTCAGACCTCTCTCAAGTGCTTTCTCAGTTTCCTCTTTCTGCTCCCAACTATTTTCCGCCCCTCCTCATCCCAGCTCCATCTGCCCTGGACAGGGACTCTGCTCGTCCCAGCCTCGATCCAGTCAATCCCAGACAGTGGTAGTAGCATTGTACTGTGCCTTCCTCGTTGTCCAGACTCATCCCCTGTGGTCATTGTGAGGCGGTCGGACACCCTCGGAGGCGTTCACCTCAGTTATGTTGTGGATGTTTTCGCTGTACTTAATCAGTGACAGGTATAAACTTATCCAATTAACATTGTTTGCATTCGTACTTAGAGGAAGAAGCATATAGCTTATAAAGTTGGAGTTGTGGGAAAAAGTGAGTTTTGATGACTTCCCTCCTACATGGCAAGAAAGAGCCATAGTGTGTTCTTGACTTAGAGATTGTCACAGAGACGTGTCGGGAAATGATGGGATGTGATCCAAGGAACTAAAGTAAAACATCAGGCATAGGAATGACACCAAGTAACGGAAAACAGGGAGGGACCAGCCAATAAGAGACAGGCTGGTTGCCCTTAATGAACATGACTGTTTTGGTACCACATTTAAGCATCTACTACGCTGTGGTCTAGGCGCTATGCATATTTAATGAAGGCTGCACCTGCAAATAAGATCTGTTTTGAAGTGACCAAATATAATTAGCCTTTATGTGTGGTTCTTACTGTATTGGGTCCCCAAATTGAGACATATATGTATTCATTCATCTAGTAACTGAATACCCACTGGTTCCCACTGGCCCCCAGGCAAACCTTAGGCAGAATGGTTATCAAACAAACCTTTACGTGAGTGTTAGTATGAATGAAGTTCTTTGCTAGGTACTTGAGTAAGCACTTGATGTTCTTTAACTCATTTAATTCTCACAAGAAACACAACAAATGCTTCTCCCATTTTAGAGAGAGGAAACTGAGATTCTGAGAGAATGAAGTGACATGGTCAGAATGACAAGGTTAAGGTTTGGGGAGGCTGAACCTTGACCCAGATGTGTGTGACCACAGAACCCTTGGTTTTATTTTTTCAGTGTTGGAGGTGTGTTGCCTAGGTTATTCAGCCTGTCTTATTGACTGTTTGAAGAATACCCCTTCCCCATCACAGATAGCTGCCAGGCTAGCGCTGACATGGACCAAGGGATGGTTAGACCATGATAAGCCACACGTGGGGTGGTAAATACTGTGCCTGGGGCAGCTGGAGAACAGGCACCTGCCACTTCCTGGGCAGGGAACCTTGGGTAAGCTCCTTTCTTCACTGGGTTTCGTTGCCCTGTGCCTGTCAGAGGGCCTGCCTTATAGGAGACAGTGCAGAGTGAAAGAGTTGACGCACCTAGAGGTCCTGGAGCAGCGCCTGAACGAAGTCAGGGCTCCCACATGTTTCATTGCCATTCGCAAAGCACTGTGTACTGTGGGAATTTGTACTCCTGGATGGAGTCAGGCAGGATTCAGAGAGCAAAGAGGCTTTGACGCTGGGTAAGGAGGCAGATACTGGATATTTAAAGAAGCCTGCTGTGAACAATGACTTCATTTAGTCCACACACATTTATTGAGTATGTACTGTGTGTTGGGCACCCAACCAGTGTTAGTTGTGGATAGATAGGCATGGTGCTGTGAAATGTGAAATGTTCTGCACCCCAACTTAAAAAAAAAAAAACGAATCCTAAGAAAATGGCCACAAGGAATTATCTGTGAGAACAATTATGGGTATGATAAACCTAGGGTTGTCTCAAGGAGCTATCAACCAAGTTTCTTCACCAAGCCCTTTCAAAATTCTTCATTCAAGGAACTGTTTTAGCACACCCTCGTGCACTGAGGGGTCGTCGCCACAGATGCACTTTTTACACCCACCTGTGTCCACCTACACACTACAAAACATACCACTGCCCTTCACTTAACAGGATGATGCCGCCGAGTCTCCATATGTGCATATGACTTACTGCGTCCTTTCGGCCACCGGCACTCGACAGCAACCATGTGGAAAATCCTGAACTGAATGTGTGCACTTCCGTCACTCCTCTGGCCTCGGCTCTCACCGTTCACTGAAATGTACTGATCACAGCAGCTACCACCTATGTGGCTCTTGCTGTGTGTTAGAGCTTTTCATGCAGCGACTCACTGAATCAGGAAGAGGTGGGACTAGGTAGCTGCTGAGCACGGTAAAGCAGCGCAGTCAGGGGTGGGAGCGCAGGCCCCGAGCCAGTTTCCTGGCGTTGGCAGTGCTCAGCTCTGTGACATCTTCCTGAACCCTGGTGTACCTCAATTTCCTCATCCAAAAGGTGAGAACAGTGCTGAATACACAGTAAGTGCTACTGATGTGCTTGTTGAATTATTTTAAGTGCATGAAGTTCTTTCTAGCTCAGATAGTTGCAGTGCCTTGCTCCGTGCCCTGAATCACAGTGAGGCATGGACAATAGACTCCTGTGGCTTCAGGGCCTATGGGGGGACATGGTCTGTTAAGGGGGCCTGCGGGAACCAGAGCAGCTGCAGCAGACTTCGGTCCAGGGCTGTGGAAGCCTTGACACCTGAGGACAGTCAGAGCCAGAGCCCAACTCCAGGAAGTAAATGCAGAGGTCAAAGGCCATGAGACATTACTAATTTCCTGAGAGTCTAGGACGGAGGCCAACAGCAGAAGCGAACTGCTTTTGACTGTAAATAGAGCAAGACTCTAAACCTCCTTCAATTAAACCTGGCAATTTAATCCATATGTTTGAAGACAGACACCTCGCGAGAAAATCCCCTCTGAATCAAGACTCATGCAGATCTACATGGCAGAAAAAGGAACAGGGAAAGATGCCAAATTGAAAAATGACAAACTGCCATCAGAAGAAAGCCAATGTTTAATATGTTAACTCTTTTTCTTTATCCCTCCTCAAGCTCTCTCCATTTGAGGGATGTTCTGTAACTCAGTGATTCTTCAGGCAAATGTATGATACATGCATACATGTATGTGTGTGTGTGTGTGTATAGATATATAGATAATGGTCAAATAGGTTTGGGAAATGTTGGCTTAATAAAAAAAGTCTTTTATATTGCAGTGTTTCTCAAAGGCGTCAATAGTATCCCCACATTGGCCATGGCGCACAGGACGTGCTGGACTCTGTAGATCATTGTGTAGAGAAAGGCGACATAGCAGGCCTGAGGCTGCTTTTCTTGAAGGTCCTGCTTCCAGGGGTGGCCCCTGTAGGTGTCTGGAATTTGGATTCCAGGAGGGTCCCCCCAGTCCTTGATCAGGTGGTTCATGTGCCTAAATTGTACAAACGGTATCGTTTCTGCTGAACTCCGGCCTCCTTCCTGTGAGTCTGGGATCGGGCATGTGGTAGACAGAGGATACACATGTGATCAGTCCCCAGGAAAAACCATGGGCACCACATCTTTGATGACCATCCCTAGTGGACATGTCATGCCTGTTGTCACCACTTGTCACTGAAGGCATTAAGTGCATCCTGTGTGACTCCAGTAGGAGAGACCTTTTGCAAGTTTGTGCCTGGTTTGCTCTGGACTTCATGCCATGTGCACTTTTCATTGCTGGTTTTGCTTTGTGTCCATTTTCTGGAAAATACATCTTTGGGTCCTGTTTGGGAATCACCTAACCTGGGGGTGTTCTTAGGGATCCCTGTCACAACCAAAATCCTTTTCTCCACAATGCCTTTTCAGCATCTCAGGGGTCGCTGAGATCCAAAAGCATGCAGTACAGGCAATGGCGAGCTGTTCAGTCCCACAAGTTAGAGGCAGAGATCATCCCACATCACCCCTCTGGGCTTTCTGGTGAAAAATGTTAGGGTTCCTGAGGCCCACAGGGAGGTCAAGACCAAGTGACGCCTTTCCTCCTGGCTGGGACACATAGATCAAATATACACTAACAGAGCAGAACTTGCAGATATAACCTCATCTTTCTTTTAGAGCACTCAGGTAGGTGGGAATGGTAAGGATGGAACCAGTAGCCTCAAGATACAGGCATCTTTTATGATCTTCCATTTTTAAGCTTAGCCATTTAGCCCAGGATAACATCATTTATATAAATTTATTTATATAAAGATTTGTTTTATTTTTATCCTCACCCAAGGTCATGCTTATTGATTTTAGAGAGAGGGGGAAGGGAATGATGGAGGGAGGGAGGGAGGCAGGGAGGGGGGGAGAGAGAGAGAGAGAGAGAGAAACATCCATCAGTTTCCTCTCATACGTGCTCTGACAGGGGACCAAATCCACCACCTAAGCACGTGTTCCCTGACCCAAAATCAAACCCACGACCTGTCAGAGTACAGGATGGCACTCCAACCAACTGAGCCACACCAGCCAGGGCACATTAGCCTTTATATAAAAATGAATTACATAAAGTTATATATGTACACATGATTTCTTTCATACATCTAGTTAGACAGCCTTACTAAACGGACTTGACAGTTTTTTGAGCCTTGTGGCTGAGCCTGTGGCTTATCCCATGGCAAATATGATTCCTCTGAGTCCGTTTTACAGAAAAAAACAGATGCGCCCAGGGTCTCCCGAGAGCAGGTAGGCTGCTATGGTGCATGAAAAACCAAATGGAGAGGGTGATCAGCCCCAGCGTGTGTTCTTCCAAGTACCTTTTCTCCTCCACATTCTTCATGGCTGACTTGCCCTCTGTGTTTTTCACAGCTGCCAAAAGTTATATTTATGTATCCTCTGCCGAGGGTGGGGGACTGTGCTTCCTGCCATCCAGCGTGCTCCTGTTGACTTCCTTAACGTCGTGTGTCTAGACCAGCCTGACCTGTTTTCCTTTGACCTATTCTCACAGCCCTTGTTGACCTGTTTCCAGGTAGAAGGCACTCTGCACCAAGAAACCACCAGTTATTAGTTGGTGTAGCTGGCTCCTTACCAAACTGACCAGCAGACAGATAATTCTCTAAACCGTTCGCCCTCCTCGCTGTCTCAGTACCTCAAGGTTATTGTGCATCATGCCTCCACTGATGTGCATCTTCTGTCCTCTGTGTTTTTTGGACCTCTCCAAGTCCAAGCTCATGCCCTGCTTTCTTCTGCATGAAGCTGGCCTTCTCCATTGCACCGCTGTGTACCCTGCTGGACCTTGAATTCCCACCAATATGTCTGCCTTTAGCAGACATCTTTGCACTTGTCCTTTTTTTTTTTTTTGGCTTGTACATGCAGCACAATGATTGAGCTCTCATTTAAGAGCCATACATTGCACTAGAAAATAGATACTAAAAAGAAAGGAAAAGGAACAAAGTCCCTGCCTGCCTCCAAGGAGCTTACTGTTCAGGTGAACTGCTGTACACCTTGTTATGCTATTATTCCCCACATCTAGGGCTGACTCTTCTCTGCATCTCTAAACTCCCCACAGCAATGGACTCTACCTGGGTTTTTCATGTTTCCAGGGTCATGAATGTTCAAGGGTAAATAGTTGTTAAGAACTCAGAAAAAATCTAGTTTCTGTCCCATTCCTAAAGTTCACGAACTACATTTGCTTCTGTTTCCTCATCCGTAAACTGGGAATAGTCGTGTCTACCTCTTACAGTGTTGAAAGGGCTACTTAGAAACGGTTTGTAAGTGCCTGGCATGGGTTCGTGCACGTACTAATCACTTAAATAAATGGTAGCTGTGATTCTTACTAAGCAAGCCTGTGACATGGAATTTGTAATATTTTTTCCTGGAACTTTGACCTCACAGCAGCACTGGGAGGCTTTTCCCGGTGGGCGAGATCCTGGCATTGTGCTGCCAACCTCCCCACATCTGGTGCAACCTGAGCAGGATGGGAGGAGTTAAAAGAGAAGGCAGCTGTGAGTCAGAGCATCAACAATGCATTCAAGCCCCGCCTGGCTTGCTCTGCACAGGAACGTGGATTTCCACATCCATTTTTGGTGTGAAGAACACCTTCCCAAGCTCGCTGCTTTTCCTGACAGTCACCCAAGGCAGACTGGAGGCTGGAAAGAAGGAAAAACTCCATTTCCTGACTGAATGCTGTGTGCCCGCTGCCCTGTACACATCCTCATCTTCACAACATCTCTGCCAAGAAGGCGCTCTCATTCCCACTTTACAGATCAGAAAACTGAGATTTAAGAAATTTAAGTCACTTGGCAAAGTTGCACAGCTAACCCAAAACAGATCAGAAACTTTTGCCCTTTACATCCAATGCCCTTCATTCAGTAAGTGAATCTGTGGAAGTTCTGGCCTGGTTTGACCTGATATATCTGCTTTTCCTCCTTCTACAAGGACCTACTCCTACTCCATCCAATGCGCCCACTGGGTCTGTGGTAGAGATGACAGATCCACAGCAGGCTTGCAACTCCATTGTCCTAATACAATGTGACAAGTGAGTTTCCTGGAGCAAAATGTAAGGCGGCAAGCACTCCCAGGCTCATATTCGTGCAGACCACTATTTGTTCGTGCTGACGCCAGCCCTGTCCCTCCTGCTCATTGTCCCAGTGTTCAGCTAGCAGGATTTGCTAGAGGAAACCACACACAACAAGACCTCTGTCACCTTAATAATCAGGATGGGCCTGGGGATGGCTGGAAGACTGTTGGGCACCCTCACCGTTCTCAGATGGCGCATCACCATTTCTGTGCATGTAGCTCCTTCCCTCCAAACTCTTCCCTCTCTTCCCAAACTACCTTTCATGATTTCCTTTCACCTGGTTTTCCCTCCAAAACTGTAATACAACTGCACAGGAGGGAGGAGACCACAGAGACCCTCTCCCAGGGCCCCAAATTCGGTTTTGACCCATGTGTTAACTCCAGCGTGCAGGAAGGGCTGGTACAAGAGAACTGTGGGGACAGACCAGGGCTTAGTGGAAAGGTGGTGCCCTGGGTGAACAGGGTTCACCTTGGACGCAGGACGTGGGCAGTTGCGTGTGTCATCATTGGACCCCAGGCCAACACTCACCTTACAGAAGAGGAAACTGAGGCCATGAGAGGGGAAATGACTTTCCTGAGCTCAGTCAGCTAACTCATGCAAAATTAGGGTCGTAAGCCCTATCTCCTACTCCTAGCACGTTTTCTCCCCTGAGTCAGGGGAGGGGAGCCCACCATGTACCCTCTTCTCCTGGCTCCCTTATTCCACGAAGGGGCATGATTCGTACTCTAGCTGTGCCCACTTTTGCTCTCTCTCAAAAACCTGTCCCTATAATTGAATACAGGCAATGTGGTTCGGGGCCACATACATCAGAAACATCTAGAATATTGATTCAAGATGCTGAGTCTTGGGACATTCCCTAGTTCAGAGTCAGAAAGTGATTCACTCACTAGAGTTGAAGAAGTTCTAATGTGGAATTTGGACTGTTTATACTCATGACTTCTTAGTTTGTTTTTCTTTCCTTTGGGGCATTCAGTCAGTACCTCCATCACTTTCTGATATTTCTCGTTCTCGGTCAAATTCAACAAGAAATGAAAATTACTACACTTTTCATCAAGCTGTGATTTGACCAGGACAGAAATGGGAGAAGGGAATTATCAGAAGAAGAGACATTCAGTTTCTCATGTGGGTCATGATAGAATTAAACAGCAAGATCCCTTGTTTGCCTACTGGTATGTTTCCAATAATTAAAAAAAAAAAATCTGTCGAACATAGTGAAAGCTCCTAAGATCTTTATTTTCAGTTATAGGCAAATATTTCCAAATACATGTCAGTGTTTCCTTAAAACACCTTTGTTAGAACTTGGTTACTACCTGAAGCGGAGTTGGGCATGGGCTGTATTTGCAAATGAGCATGTCTGGCACATGAGTTTTTTTTAAAAATTGAATTAGCTGCTGATATTTAAGAACCAGGATATTTCACATTTTTAAGTTATAAATTTTTGTCTTCTATTTAAAAAATTTCACAATATCTTATATTGGGCCCCAGCCTCGTAATGCAGCGACCGGGAGCATAGCAGCTGCTCACTGGAACAGGCGACGCCACACTGAAGACGTTGGTAAATTCTTTAGTACTCCACCTATTGAGAGGCGGGGTCCAGGTGCCTCCTCCCCTGGAATCTGGGAAGGCCTGGCGACTTCTCTGACTGGGAAAATGCAGCAGAGATAATGCATGTCGGTGTTGGGGCCCAGGCTTAAGAAACTGGCAGCAGCCACTTTCTGTCTCTTGGGACCCTTGCCCAGTGGAATGAACCCCCTATAATAAGTGTAACTGCTCTGAGAACACCATGCAGGGAGAAGCCCGAGCCTCATGATGAGGCCCTAGAAGAGAGGCGCCACACGGAGAGAAAGACACAAGGTCAAGGAGCACCAAGGCACCACACACGTGACTAAGGGAGCCGTCTTGAAAATGGAGCCTCCACCCCCACCAGGGGACACATGGACCGGAGATGAACCACCCATCAGAGTCCCTCATGAGTTCCTAACCGACAAAAGCATGAGTGTGATAAAAACCACCACTGTGAGCCTCAGCTGTGGAGTCGATACCTGAGGCCAGAGCGAGTGTCTGCAGTTCATGCTAGCCCCCTTTCTCTCCCCTGGCTTTTTACCTAAATTACTTTACATCTGAGCTCCTGTATGAATTTGGGTTTGCAGTTCTTATTTAAACCATGGTCCAGTGAACCTTGAATTATGTGAAATTTGGCAATTAAAATATTAGAAATATATATATATATGTATGACACGATTAGGTCGTGAGGGTCGGGGGGTTACAGAGAGCACTGGAAATTTCTACTTGCGGTATTTTCCTCCATGGACCACCTTGCTGGAGGTGAAAAGTGTACAAGTTCAAGGATTGGTCAGCTCTTTCTGAACACTGGCTTTCTAATGTATAAATGCAGGTCCCATTCATCTCCGACCTTCCCTGGGTCTGTGAGCAAGAGAGCTCAGCTCTGGTATGATTTATTTCGAGTGTGTATTGTGGATCTTGTAATGTATTAGAAAGTATATTTATTCCATGGCAAGCCAGCCTGTGGGGCAAGAGAAAATGTCTAATTCTTTGTTGAAGCCTGTGCCTTTCTCATCTCGCACCTCCAGCTCCCAGTAAATATTTGCTGAATAAATGAATGAACAAATGAATGTGTGTTAGTCACCGAGGGTACAAAGAAAGACAAATGAGACAGGGGCTCTGCCCCTAGAGGAGCTCACAGTCTATCGAACACAGGCAGCAAATTAAATACTGGTTCTGCCTCCTGGGAGCACATTCTTTTATTCAGAAACACCATTTTATCTGTGTCTAGCCGCTGTTCACATCCAACCCCGGATGAAATGACAAGCTGCAGGAAAACGTGCCTTGGAGGAGCCCGGAACGGGGCGGAGGACTGCAAACCACCGTCCCACCCTCCAGACGACGCAGCCTTCTCACGCCGTGGTTAAGTCAGGAGAAGGAGGCAGGGAGGGGCGCCCCATCAGGGCTGTGGGAGCCGGGGTGCGGTTACTCAGAGGCACCCTCAGGGACCCATCAGAAAAGCAAGAACAGAATCACTGATGCATCATCCCATCCGCCTGTGCTTGCTCCGACTGCGGGAACCGCAGCCAGGCAGCTCCAGCAACACCGGTCCTCGGAGCCACAGCTGAAGCTGAGAGAGGCAGGGCCCCCACCAGAATTTGGTTTTGTTTATTAAGAGACGTGAAGAAGGCCCTGATTTTAATCAGCCTGCCCCATATGGGTTTACAGAATGATCTTTTTTTCCTTCCCAAGTGTGTTTGGCAAAGTGTCTTCTCCCCCTTTCTTACTTTATAAGTGAGGCCTTTGTGCAGCTTGACAGAGGAAGCAGACTTTCGTTTAATATTGAAGATAAGTGGCTTCTTGTTCTTTATTCTCCCAGTGAGATTCTCAGTGTCAATGTATTGACACAATCAACATCGTACAGAGTGTCGATGAAAATGCATTTGGGTTTGGAAGATTTCTTTTTGTTTATGTTAAACAGCAAGACCATGATGATGTCAGCGGATGGTTAGGGAGCCAGGCCTGGTTCTCTAGTCAAATTCCAAGCAGCAGGGCTGTGTCCTCCAGCAGGGAAGCTGAGCGCTGCAGGTGGAAATGACTTCCTGTCTGCAAAGGAGAACCTGCTAAAACAGTGAAACCAGAAGTTAATTTGCTCTGTTTGTTCAATAGATTCTGAGCTTCTTCAAGTAGAAATCCTACAAGAAAGGACAAAAAACAAGAACAATGGCGACCAGACTTGTCTCTTCCCCAAGTGAGGAATATTGCACAGTAGATAAGGGGCCTCTTAGATTGGGAAGATTTCTCTCCCTCCAGCCATGGCTGTGCCTTCTGTGCGGCCAGGAAGCTCTGGCCCCACAGCTGATGGAAGGCACAGGCCTTTGACAGTCCACAGGAGAAAAGATCTTTAAAAGACATCTAGACTCACTCAAACACCAGCCTCCACAAAGAATAAAGTAAACTGAGATTCTCGACACCACACTTTCCAGAAGTTGGGTCTAGCAGACAGTAATTTAGAAGAATTTCAGATATTTGAAAAATGACAAAGACCAACATTTTGTCATTCCAGAACAGGCGAGAATTAAGAGGGGGCTTGAATTATGAACGATGTGATTCAGATTAGACTTCAGAAGGACTTCCTGACAGGCAGAGCAATCTCTTTTTTTTTCATTGTGGAATCTTTCCTGCATTTCTCAAATGCAGAAGTATCATCTCTCTACTATAAAATAAGCACAGTTATTTTGACCATCAAAACCTGGGCTTCTTCTTTCCACCAGTTTTTCATGCAACAAGGATGGAGTGTGCACATAGCCTAAGCCAGGTGCGGTGCCTCGGTCCAGGGTCACAGAGGGAACAGACACGGACCAGGCCCCCCAGGAGCTCACTGACTGATGCTTCATGCACTGTATCAAGTTGGTGAATACACATGTAAATGCAGATATATAAATAAATAAATTCTAATACAATGAACTAGTACAAAGAGCTTCCCTGGCACTGTGTTTATACTTCTAGCTATAGGCAAAGTAATTAGAGAGTGTTTTGCAGAAGAGCTGACATTTGGGCAACATCTTGAAAGATGAGTGCTGGTCTGCAGGGTGGGTGTGAAGGTATGGCACACACACGTGTGTGTGGGAGTCATGGAGCTGGGCTGTTTGGACGCTGAGTACCGTGCGATGGGAACAGAGGTTGCTTAGTAGGAAAGGTGGAGAGGGCCAGTGATCAGAGAGGAGTCGAGTACTTAAACCCCAGTTCTTTAGAGTGTCTCTTGAGATTCTAGTGACTCCAGTGCTTTATTTACTAGAAGTCAAGTCCTACGGTAGTAGGGCCATCCTGAAAATAAGACATTCCTTGTTTGGCCTTCATTTGTAAATTTGTAAAACAAAAGAGTTATTGCTTGTATATGACTCTTCAGGCTGGGAATATTTGCCCTCCACATCAGGCATGTGTGAACATCCCTTCTTCTAATAGGACACACTTGGAAGCCTGATACAGAAAGCCAAATGGCTTGCACTTTGTGTAGGAGGTAGGTGAGGGGAGAGCACAGGACAGCGAGGACTTGGATGAGGCTGGAATCCCAGAGCACAGCCTTTGCCCAGGAGCCCTTGCCGACATAGTGTGTTGTGTAAAGATCTCACCTGTGCATAGGGGCAGAGAGAGCTCAGAAGCTGGGGAACAAGCTTCTGGTAAACACTGCCTCTTAGATCCTAGGATCCACCCCACCTAGAAGAGAGGTGCAGTGAGGGAAGCAGGGGCTGTGAGCTGAAGTGGGTCAACTTAGAGAAGCCCTCCATGAATAACTGTCTGTTGCGTACCTTCTGTTCCTCAGGTGCAGGGCTAATACTGGGAGGCAAATACCACCCATTCCCTGCCAGCCAGCGCCCCAGGTCTTCTCCTGAGACAGGCATTTCCTTTGCAAGACAGACTGCTGAGTAGACACAACAAAACACGAGATAACGAAGGGGCTGGGGAGAGTGCTTTACCATATAAGGGAGCCTTAACTCCCCTAATATGGTAAAGCATCCCAGGCATGGCAGTGAGTTGTAAGAAATGACTTGCTCAGGGTGGCTGGAGTCTGCGATTCATGCTGGGCAGTTTTGACGGCCGAGACCGGAAGGTAGATGAAAGCATGCAGTGCTGAGGGGCTGAAAGGCCTGCGCGCACACATGCCCCGCAGTCACCCAAGGGTGCTCTCGTGCCGGTGCAATGGTAACGCAGAGAAAACCGGGGAAGAGCACAACTGTAAGAAGTAGGTGGAGGCATGACTAAGTACGCGCACGCGTACGCCGCCTGTGCGTCCTCTCCGGGGAAATGAGTCGCGTTAGAGAAACGAGTTGCAGAGTCACAGCGCATGCCCGTCTCCACCGCGGTAGCCATGCTGGTCATTTCTAGTTTTAACGAGTGGCCTTGTGATCAGTGTTCATATGGATGATCGAAGAGGAATTTTAGGTTTAGGAATTGTATTCTCAATCACATAAGCCATATGTAATCACTGCCGGAAATTTTTTTAAAACGTAGTTATGCAAAAATAAGTCAAGTTACTCCAAACTCACTGTGCAGAAATGACAGTCAACATTTTGGTGCATACAGGTTCAGATCATCATTGTGTGCATTTGCAGAAACTAACTGTTCTGTTATTTCTTCTGTTCTCTTAGTTTACATTCGACTTTTCAATAGTTTTCGTTTCCTGTGTCCCCCACCCCACCCCATTTTTTTTTCTAAGTGGGAAGGACCAGTTTTGTTGTATGACCTGAGATTTTCTTTGATTCCTTTCCTCCTCCCCATGCCATTCCAGGCATTCGGAAAGCATGGCTTTGGTTAAGTTTCCTCCAATAGTTACTGTACAACCATTAAATAACATTGATGCATGTTCAAAACCTGTGATCCAAACCAAATCTTCTCACATTATTAGTATGGAGAATGAAACAGTAGCTGTTGACACAGCCCTGTGAACAAATGCAGAACGGCCATCGCTGCTTCCTCCCGCCTCCTCCCACACATGCCACCCCTCCCTCCCAGGGTTTGCTATTCTACTTGGGGATTTTCTCCGAGTGTGTAACAGCTACGCTCTTGACTCGTATATAATTGGCCCTCCTGTTTCCAGAATGACATCATTGACGCTTTTCTTAGAAACAATGCTATCTAACAACGTTTGCACTCCTCAAATTCCAGACTGCTGGTTCATCCCGTTACCAGAGAGAGCATAAATGTCTTCTCCGTTGCCTTTCCTCACTATGGACAGCTTGGGCAGGTAATGGGATTCGGAGATCACAGCACAGCCATTCTCCCCGACAACCACGAGGGCATAGTCCATGGACATCGTCTTTTTTTCTGTGGGATCTGTTTCTTTTTCCTGGATTTGAAGGGGGGTGCTTTTTTAAGACGTAATATTCCGTAGATCTAAAGTAGGTGTCTGTTTTCACAGAGTTCAGAGCAGAACCTTTTAAACTAGAGATTTTTTTTTGTCAAGGCGATGTTCTTCAATATGTATTTTTGAAATCGGTTCTGTTGCACTGGCTCTGATTGCATGCTCAGTAACTCCCATTATGCATATCCTACAGAGACTGTGTTCATGTTTCGAGTTCACCTTTTTCTCTTTAATTATTTTCAATCGCCTTTTTGTTTTTATCTCTTTCTGAATGCTCAGTGAGTGTCTCAAGTTTGCACTCACCTTAATGGTTTCTAAACCAGACTGATTTTCAAAACCATGTCAGGGAATTTTTAGAAATACAAATTTCTCAGCTTTCACCTGAAATCCAATGAATCAAAATCCCCTGTATGTGACCCTAGTAGTATGTATATATATGTTAAGCATACCCCTGCCCACACCCCGTATCTGATGGTCATCTAGGTTTGAGAACTACTGTCCTATTCCAATGGTCTAATTCCATTTAATAAACAGGTGATTTTCCTCTTTACTGCCTTTCATGCAGTTTTAAATTCTGCATTGGAATTATTTGCTGGCTTGTATTCTTTTCATAAAATCCCTTTTTATCTCTGTCTGTTGCCTCATTACCTCTCTTTTAGCAAGTTTGTATTTTGAGTAATTACCTTGAGAATACCAAGTAGTGCCTCTCTTAAACTTTTGTTTTTCTCATGTGGCAAATCTTTCCCAAAATATACTATTTGTTTATTCTTTTTCATATTACACTTATTTCCTTGTGTTTATAATCTGTGTTGAGGAACTCTTTTTATACCATGTTGGGGGCCTATCTGAGAACCCGTTCTTTCAGTGGTGTTTTAGGTGACTTCCCTGCATTCCTGGGCACTCTTTTTTCTTTTACTGAATTTATTGGAGTGACGTTGGTTAATAAAATTATGTAGGTTTCAGGTGTACAGTTCTGTAATATATACCATCTGGATAGTGCATTGTGTGTTCACCACCCCCTTCCATCACCATTTACCCCCCCTTCACCCTCCTCCCCCTCCCCCCACAACCTCTTTTTCCTCTGGCACTCACCACATTGTTGTCTGAGTCTATGAGGTTTTGTTTCTCCATTCAATCCCTTCATCTTTTCCACCCAGCCCCACCCCAACCCTTCTCCCCTCTGACAGCTGCCAGTCTGTTCTCTGTATGTTTACCACAGCAGAGATTGGGAAGCAGCCCAGGTGTCCATCAGCAGATGAGTGGATTAAAAAGCTGCGGTACATTTACACAATGGATACTACTTACTCCCTCCACCCCCCAAAAAGAAGGAAATCTTTCAGGGCACTCAATTTGAGGGCTGCACAATGTGCATTTACATAATACGTTTGTCAGCAGCCTGAGGAGCACGGAGAAGAGCCAGTCTCGTGAGCAGAGGCAGCAGCAGAGCCCTGCCCTGCGCAGCATCTTCCACGCGTCTGGGAACACTTGCATCAAGACCCGTTCCTCCAGTTCTTGGCTGCGCTCCACCCTGTCCACTGTTCCGGGTGCCTCGGGCAACCTCATCTAGTATCGCACATGAGATGTCCGTCCGTGAGAGGAGGAGAGAAATTACATGAGCTGCAGCAGTACCCCGTCTAGTTCCAGAATGTTTGTCCTTTTTTGGTGGTGGTGGGGGGGGTGGGGAGCTGTCACACCTTGGTGGCAGTGGGTTAGAGAAAAGTCCCCACCTTCACAGGAGTTCCGTGTGGTTGACCCGTGTGCACTTCTTTCCCACACAACTTAGTCCACATTGCTCCTGGTGAGTCCCTCTACCTCCTGTCAACTCTACTTGCCTTCAGATCTCAGCCTTCCACAGAAAGAACCTCTCCCCCAGATGCTGGAGCTAAGTCCACAGAAAAGACAAATAATAGCCAAGAACTGGAAATAAGCCCATTGTCCATGCACAGTTCTGGTTAATAAGTCGTGCTGTATCTGAACAGCGGAATGCAAACCCTAACAGCCACATGCATCGGGTTGGACAAACATCAGAAACAAAGTTGATCAAGAGTCAAATGGAAGACACCAAATAATTGTGCTCCACTCGCAAGATGAGGAGTTGTATGTTTCCCTCAATTTCAGGCCATCTACATGGTTTCAGAAGCAGGTTTCTGCTGCTTGCAACATGGCTTTATTAGGCGACCTGGTTCAGCCCTGAGGAGAGGTTATTCCCTATTCCTGCTTCTCTTTGGATTTCTAAAAGGAAAAGGGTGGGAAGCTTGCTTTCCTGTGAGACTTTTCTCCAGAAACAGACAAAGAATAAGTAGAGCTAGACACAGGCAATATTACTAGTAGTACAGCCGTGAGCAGTGGGGAGCATCATTTTCCAGCAATGCTGTGTGAACATTTTGTTCATAGGTAGGGTCGCTGCTCACAGGTGAGGACAGCAAACCTTGGAGAGCCAAAGCAACTTCTTTCTCTTGATGTCCAGCACAGAAGCTGAATTCAAATACCGTCCAAGATGCCCAATGTCCACTGCATCACAGTTGAAAGACACATTCATTCATTCAACAAGTATTTATTGAGCGTCTATTATGTGCTGAACCAGGTGCTGAGGACACAGCAATGAACAAGACAAGACATATCTTTGTGCTGCTGTCATGACACTTAAAACACAGACTGACGTCAAAGAAAGATTTGCACAAATAACTATTAAATGGCAGTTGTGAAGAAGTTACTGTATGACTGTGTATATATATGTATATGTATGTATATATATATGTATATGTTTGTGTGTGTTTATATATATATATGTATATATATGTGTGTGTATATATATATATATAAAAACCTAGGCTGCAGGATCAGAGAAAGGATTTCTTAAGGAAGCGGCCAATAGCGTGCACCCCAACTGATAAGTTAATGAAGCAAAGAAGCAGGGAGAACAGCAATACAACAGAGGTAGAAGCTGTGGGAAGAGGCCAGCGGCCGGGAACTACACTAAAGAAGCTGGCACAAGGGCCTGGACAGGAAGGCAGACAGTGGCCAGAGATGGGGAGGAACACACTTTGCACAGCCATGTAACCCATGCTGATCAGGATTTGGGTCTTATCCTAAAAGTAAGGACAAGTCTCTGCAGGGTTTGAAGAAGACAGGACGTGTGGTCATATCCATTACTTTGTCTACTAAAAAGAGGGTGAAAAGAGCAAACCTGCTTATTCCTGAGCCAAGATATAACGGGGAATAATCAATATGAACTAATTACCTGTTACATTAATGAAGACAGTGTCCATAACTTTTCGCATGGATGA
This sequence comes from Tonatia bakeri, assembly GCA_004024845.1. Classification (NCBI taxonomy): domain Eukaryota; kingdom Metazoa; phylum Chordata; class Mammalia; order Chiroptera; family Phyllostomidae; genus Tonatia; species Tonatia bakeri. Next base: position 24,011 of record PVIA01004177.1, read on the forward strand.
AAATGTGCCACTCTCAGTCATAGACGTGGCAACCCTCAAAAGACACCCGGGCACTCACAGCATTTCACACTGAAGCTTTGTTTGAATAGATGTTGGCACCTAGATGCAACCCCCATCGATCTGGCCACACTCCACCCTCTCCCGCCAGACTTATCTGCCCTGCCGCCCACAGAAGATGGGGCCACAAACCCCGAGGGCTGCTCAGGCTCTTCCAGGGCCCAAAGAAATGTACCACGTGAGAAATAAATGGGCCATTATTTAAAATCAACATGCGATTTTAGTGGTTCTAATCCAATGAGTTTAAGGGGCCCATTCATTAGGTCTTTTTTTACGATCAGAGAATTAATTTCAATGTAACTTCACATGGTTGCCTACCAGCATCCCTCCCTGCTTCTATGACATTTATCCGTTGTTCTTCCATAACCTGGGAAATAACTGATTACTCTGCAGAATAATGCCACCGGGAGTGATGAATGGTCCACTTCACGCCTGTTTACTGAGTACCTTTGGTGAGCAGATACTACGTCTCACCCTTTGGAAATGGACGGCGAAGATGAGCAAGCCAGGTTTTCTGTCCTCAGCGGGCCTCCAGTCTCAGGAGAGAAGTGCAGAGGATGACAACGGACTGCTATGTACGTGCTGGCCAGTGGCTGCACGTATATCACATACTCCTGAAAAACTAATTACAGCGGAGGACTGGGCAGTCCGTTCATGAATTCCCTGTAAAACTCCCTTCTGCCCAGTCTTGAAGCCAGTCTTCTCTGAACTAGCAGTGCGCCTTTGGAGATCACTCGTGTGCATTAATAATAGGCCACTGCCTGGTTACTCTACGAAAGGGACCAAAATAGCTACTGTGTAGTGGTTTTCATCTTTGACTTGCTTTACTGTAAATGTGATGTAAAGCTGGCTATGTTAAGCTAATTATTCTAAGGCTTTAATTTTCTACTGCTACATAGAACCACGTCGAAGGCATCTCTCCACCCCAGAGGAATGGAACGTTTAACCACAATAACCATTTTTACATTAAATGAGGCCCCTTTCTATCCTTTAGGGCTTTGTAGCCATAAAGTATCTGACTATCCAGGGGAATGTAGCAGGTCCTGCAGAATCACATTGTGTTCAACAGTCCGTAAGACCCCCCAGATGCCATAACGTAGCTTCCTTTTGGGGGGCTGGGAGGAAGGAATGACGATCTCCACTAAATACCAGCTCTGATATAGATTTACAAATAGACATTTCTAAATAGGCTGAAATGGTTCTTTTCCCCCCTGCTTGGTACCTGTCGTCCTCATAGAAATCTGAAGCAGCACAGATTACACACTCAAATCCAAACAAAAGTAGAATATGACCTAAAATATACTTCAGGTGTTAAAACACATAATATTCCCTTCCGAGCCACCCCTTAGCCTGAGCTCCTAAAATTTTGGCTCCATAGAGGAGGTGACATTTCACTGGTTACCACTCAGTTTATGGTAGTTTTATGCCAATCCAGGTCCAGGGACTATTTGTCCCATATTCTTTCTGGGAAAAACTCAACTGTCATTTGCATTTTAGATCCCCACCATGGGTTGGCAGGCATTAGAGAGTTAACCCATCCTTTAGCTGTTTTATATGGTACTCATATACCTTTTCATTCTCCAATTTGACACAGTGGAGCAGGTTGCCGTTATTGAGAAATTGAAGCACCAAGTGTGATTAAATAAGATCACACATTTCATTCCCCCTTTAATTTCACATCACTTCTCAGCAGCTGAATCCATGTGCTGCGCCCCCCTCCCCCCCACCCCCTGCAATGCGGAGCCAGCCAGCACGGTGCATTCTCAGTGTGCCCAGCAGAGCAGGAGTGGGATGTTTCCACAGTTAGCCACCCTGCCGGGCTGCTGTGAGTCAAATCTGTTTGTGCCTCCAAATTATGCAGGATTGCTAGCTCTGGTTTATCCATCCATCATCTCCCTAGAGAGTAACCCTTCTGGTACTCTTACATCACCGATGCCTGGTTTCAACCAAAAGTAGATACGCACTTAGATGAAGTTTTGTAGCCTTTCCTCTCAGCCCCTCCTGCTTTTTGTGCAACTCCCCATCTTTCTCCCCACCCACCTACTTCTCCACTTTAGGACTAAGAGTTGGAAAGGGCATTGATACATTTCTTTTGCAAGTATGTCCTAAGAAGCTACAATTGTTGTATTCCTGATATTGTTAAATTTGAAATTGGGTTTCAGGGGAAAAGGGGAAGGGTTTATAGGAACAAATATAAAGACACGTGGACAAAAACCAAGGTGGGGGGGATGGGAAAGAGGTGGGGAGGGCTGGGGATGATGGGCTGGGATGGAAGTAAAAGACAGAAAACTGTACTTGAACAACAATTAAAATAAATTTTTTTTAAAGGCCAAAAAAATGAAATTGAGATAAGGGTCTCTCTCAGATGAAGGTCCGGTGTGTCTGAGCCCTGCTGTTTCATTGCAGGCAGTATCGGACCAAGGGGGGTAAAGCTGCGTCTCTGTATTGAGAAGCAAGCCGTGGTCACGGGACACACCCAGCATGGCAATAGCGCCATCACCGATGCGTCTCTGGAGAGACGGAGGAGTAGCTGTCCCATTTCCCTATGTGTGCTCTTCCTTTGCAAACCGACTCCAATCACTGTGACCGGTGATGGGTCCACCGTGCCGCGTGGCGTAGGTCAGTTCATCCCACAAACGCAGGCTGAATGCCTGTGTGCTGTCCTAGGCAGTGCTGAACAAACACTGTCACTGCTGTGATGAAGCTTATGATCGGACCTCTTCACGATTGGACCTCAGCTTGCTTCTGCATTCTTATCCATCCACCCCAGTGAGCTCTATTAACGCCCAGCCAGGTGGAATAACTTGCAGTCCTGTGAGGGTCATGCCCTTTCTTGAGTCTGTCCATTCTGGCCCACGTGTGTGGGGAGCCTGAACTTCTTTCTACACCTTTTCCTGCCTAACTTCCAGCCAAGTGTCTGGTCTCATTTCCTCCAGGTGTTAGCTCTGAGCTCCTCTGAGCTCACCTGAGATGTGCCCTCTTGTCTTTCATCCCCACTTTAATTTTTCAAGGGAGGAGACTGTGTCTTATTCATTAAAGTCCACATTCTGCCTGACACATAGTGGGCACTCAAAAACTATTTGTTGAATAAATCACTGAATGCATTTATATCCTTATACAAGATTTGTAAGCAATCATTTGCCCTCCATGTAATTTTTATAAGACCCAGACAAGAGCTCTTAAATAGAAAGTAGAAAGATCTGACATTTGTAATCTTGATCACCTTAATTGTAGTGAGAATCTACACCCCCACGACTTTCTTATTAAAATCACCTCCTCTCCCTGGTATGCTTTCTAATAAGAATGGAACCCCTTGGCAAAATTAAATTGGAACCGTTAGAATTATTAGGTAGTTCTTTGTTGAAATCACTTCTGGAGAATTACCAAGCCTATGCTTTCCTTACTTGAGTACAAATTAAAATTTATTTAAAAAGTGAGAAGTGACAGATTTATAACTATACAAATAGGTATGCATGCAACTAAAAGTTTGAAGGCACTGGCTAAAAGTGAAAAAGTTATGTTTGAGTGGTAGAATTAAAGGTGTCTCTTCTCAAAAGGTTCTTTACTATTTTATAATTAATTTTTGATGGAAAGCATATTAGAAAGGAAAACGAGAATCTTTTTGGAAAAAGCACATATTTAGGAGGTTTTGGCTTTATTTGTGTGAGCTCAAGTGTATCAGTTAAAGATTTTCTCTGGCATGGACACGGACACCAGTGTGGTGACTGTGGGGGGTGGGGGCTGGAGGCGGAAGAGGGTATAAGGGGATAAAAGGTGATGGAAAAATACAATAAAAAGAAAAGATTTTCTCTAAGCATACAAATATCTTGCCAGTGTTGTTGTATTATAGGGAATTTTTTTTTAAATCTCAGGCTTTTTATTGACAAGATGTTTATTCTTTCATTCAACAAATAAATATTAAATATGTATGATGTGTCAGGCAGTATAACATGCACTCATTTTCTCTGTAGTAACAGTAATGGTGATTCACAGTACATGCTTGTGTCAAATCATCATGCTGTACACCTTAAATATACACAATGCTGTGAGTCCACCACATCTTAATAAAACTGGAAAAAATAATAATGATGACAAATTTTTACAGCACTCGCTACCTCCCAAAGCTCTTTCCCATACATTAGAACTACTACCCCCCACAATTCTATAAAGTAGGTAGGGGGTGTGCGGTTAGTCAGCGACACACCAGCTGCTGTAACAAATACGATCAAAAAGTTAGTTAAAGGCTTAGATCTCTGTTCTGTAACAGTCCCAGCTGAAGGTTGAAATTCAGTGGGCAACTCGGTCCCACACAGTCATTCATTCAGGGCCCCAGGCTGAGAGCAGTTCTGCCACCTTTCAAATACCATTTTCGAGACCATTCCACTCCTTGCCATTTCATCCTGGCAGTAAAGGGCCTTGATCAAGTAAACCAAGGTAACAAGTGTCACTGTGCTTACCTTCTGGTGGCAAGAGCTTAATTTCATAACCACACCAGCCTCAAGGGTAGTTTGGAATTGTAGTCATGCCTTGCACTGGGGGAAGGGAGAAATGGCTTTTGGCGGGTGGCTGCAGTCTCTGCCACAGCAAATATTTTTCAGTGGCCATTTGTAAGATGAAAACACTAAGGCTCAAAAAGGTTGACCTGCTTATGGTCACTGGGTCAGGCATCAACGGTCAGAACTAGAGGCTTGGCTCCTGAATGCCAAATCAGTATTTCTTCCATCATTTCGTGTTGCTAGGAATGGAGTGATAGTCAAATGCTGGCTTGGAGGGAGCATTGCCCATGGCTGTCCTGTGCACGGCCTGCGAGCGGCTTAGCACAGCCCGGAGTTTGATATTCTTGTCTGACTTCACCTTGTTCAGCCTGGATGAGTGAGGGGATCCACCAAGTGCTTGCAGAAAGGTCAAATGCTGCCCTGTAAACATCTTAATGTAAGCGGTATGATTGGCGTTCCAGCAGCTAGCTCCAGAGTAAGACTGAGGAGCAGACTAATAAAATCCGTACGCACGTGGAAAGTGGAAGCACTGTCCAAGGGCACGAACCTAGCCAGGGATCTCCCTTCCGGTCCTGCCTGTCTGAAGGCTCACTTAATGAATGCTGATGGACAGCCTATTGCATGGGAGGAACACAGCTACCCAGAGAATTAAGGCAGCACGAACCCAGCCGTCAAGGAGCTCACCATAGGCAGCAACAACTAACAAAAGGACTGCAACTGTGACAAAAGATGCTACGAGACAGAGGGAAGTGGTGGGAGACTTATTTCAGAGATGGCTTCCAGGAACGTATTCCTGAGGAGGGAACATTCAAGCTGAGTCCCAAAGGATGAGAAGCCAGTCATCTGAAGAGTAATGAGGAGTCTCCCAGACAGAAAAATACAGTATGAGCAGTGGCCCTAGGCTAGGTGAATGTGGCACATTCAGGGAACTGAAGATGTCCCATTGGCCTGGGGTGTGGAGTCAGCGGAACGTGGTCAAGAAAATAACAGCTGTAGTATCTTCACTTAATCCTCACAACAATTTATGGGGTGGCTTACTATCAGCATACCCATTTTGTAGATGAGGAAACTGAGGTAGTCAAGAGGTTAAACGGTTAAATAACTTGTGTGATGGCCCACCGCTCATAAGCGGGAGGGCCAGGGTTTAAACTGCAGGGGTCTAGCCCAGCCCTCCCCTCCACCACCGCCACAACAAGGCGGGAGGCCTCCTTCTCTATCCATAAACAATTTTTCTCTCATTTAACTTCTTTTAAAAAGATCACTTTTCCCTCAGCAAAAGCTTCAGCTAAAAATCTCTGGATCCCTCTTTCCTCCAAGGGAACCATAGATAGAATTCAATAGGGCTGATAAATCTGAAGATATATAATATATACATTTCATATAGAATAATACATAAAGAATATACTTTAATCAAGTGAAATGATACTTTATACCAAATTTAACATACAAATTTATACTTAATTTTGTTTTTACAGACATTTAACATTTTTTATCATGAACAGTGTACAAAACCTCAGGGCTCCTAGCAGTTCATGTGACTTTGCCACTCGACTCACATAATAGTTGTTGAAGGTTCACTGAAATATCATTCACACTCAGGACTTCTTTCAAATTATGATAGTTATTATTCCTGCCAATAAATCCTTTTTCAATGCCTTGATCAAGAACCATGAGTATTAGTCCATACAAAATTTTAATACTAGTTTGGTGTTTTCCAACATAACTTGTTTATATCATAATCTTATGTATTTTTCTTTTTGCATTGAAATGCATTCTTGAGAAGAAATCCGTGACTGCACCAGACAGCCTCAGGAGCCCATAGCACGAAATCATCCCCTTCCCAACCCTCTCAGTGCGTCATCTCTGGCCCTGCTTTCCTGCATCTCCAAATTTCTCCAGCAGGCTATGGACTGCCTGTCCTTTCTCATGTCCCATTTGTTCCACAGTCCACTGCTTTCTGGCTTTCACCCCCAGCTTCTTTCCAGCATAAGATGGTCCCTCGAAGATCGCGGGAGTCCTCAGAAGTGAGATGCATGCATCTGTAGCCCATTTTTCTTTGAGGGACTCTCTTACTTCAGCTTCAGGAGAAGCGTTCCTTTTCCATTTCCTCCCGGACTTGGCAGTGTCTTTACAGGCACCCCCCCTCACTAGCCCCTCCTCAGAAAATGATGTTCCAAATGTTCTTCCTGGGAAACCGCGTCTCCTAAGACACCAGCTGCACCTGCGCCTCACTGATCTGATCCCAGGTAGTTCTCTAAGCTTCACTCCTGAGCTCCAAGGACAGCCCGGAGGACCATGCTCACTACACTCAATTACAGTGGTCCCCCCTGGTCCACAGCTTCGCTCTCCATGGTGTCATCTGGTGCCCAAAAACATGAGATAGAAAATCCAGAAACAAACAATTCATAAGGTTGGAATCATGTGTCGTTCTGACAAGGGGATGAAATCTCTCTCCACGCCTCCGGGACATGAATCGCGCCTTTGTCCGATGTGCCCACACTGTCTGTGCTCCTGCCCCTTGGTCATCGGGTGGCTGTCTCAGTCATCATCACAGCAGCTGCCGCAGCATCACAGTGTTGTGTTCCAATAACCCACCTTTCATTGTTGCAATTGTTCTGTTTTATTATTAGTTACTGTTGTTCATCTCTTACAGCGCCTAATTCATACATCAAACTTTATCCTAGGTATGTATGTATAGGAAAGTACATAGTATATGTAGAATTCAGTACTCTGCAGTTTCAGGCATCCACTGGGCATCTAGAACATACCCCACCCCCCACAGATAAAGGGGCACTACTGTATTGCCTCAGCCACAAACCCTGCCCTCTTCTCCTGCACCCACTGTTGGCATCAGTCCCTTCTGATCACCAAAGCTCAACCCTCAGGGTTGCCCTCAGTGTCTCCTTCTCGCCCACCCTCTTGTGTTTCTACTGCACAGTGTCTGCCGGTTTGCATTATTGAGGCCGCTCTGGTCCAAGATGATGTGCAGCACTGGGAGAGAGATAAGCATGCTAGGCGTAAGTTTGGTGAGTGTTGTATCAACTCCTAACCCCTTGAAAATCGCCCTGTGATTTTAATTATCTTTCCCCGGGCCACACCTTCCACCAGAAGTCTGATGACTGGCCTATAACTTAAAATTCAGATCTCAATGGGTTTCTCTCTCCTTCTCAGTGTGCGGCATGATCAGACCACCCCACCTTCCTCGCCCAGTGTCACATAGAACTCCCCTGCCAACCCGGCCTGTTTAACGTGTTCTTGATCAAAGCAGGGGGATGGAGACATACAGGTCAGGAGAGTTCTTTCTTGACACATGCTGTCACCTTCCAGCCCCTGCTCTTGAGGGCTGACAAGTCTTTGCTTTTTGATGGCTTCCTCTGGCAGCACCACCAACCCTGTGCTGGAGATGGCTTGCCTACGGTTCCCCTCATGGGCGCAAATGCATCTGTGTCCTTCTAGTTTATTTTGCCTGAACCCACAGTGTTGCAACAATGCCTCAGCTCTTTGGCTTGAGCTGTGTTTTTCCCTTTGAAGTTGTGTTTTCCCCATAGCTCCTCCACATCAGCCCTCTTGTGAGGGGCGGCTCAGATCTGGTCCTTGGAAAATGCTTCTGTAGCCCCTGCCCTGACAAACAAGGGCACGCTGTCCTGAGCATTCAAATCTTATGTTTAGTCTGCCACCAGAGACGTTAACAAGCTGCAGATTCTGGCTTTTTACATGTCTTGCTTTGTCCCCTAAGCTCCCAGAGATATGTGTCAAATTATTTGAGAGTCCCCTCGAAGCTTCCTCACCAGACTTGGGACCAGGAAGTGGCCTCCGCCTCAAGCAAGCAGAGGCAAGTTAGGATGTTGGGGACTCATATACCCAGTTTCCTTCATAGGAAACCTCCTTCTAAAACTTTTTCATTGAAGCATATGTACAGAAAATAAACATATATTAACTGTAAAGCTCACTGAATTTTCACAAATTGAACACACCCATGGCACTAGCATCCAGATCAAGAACCACAGCACATCTGGTATCCCAGAGGCCCTCCTTATTGGTCCCGTCCAGGGACTGCTCCTCAAAGGGTAAACCCTATTCAAAATTCTAACAGTAAAGAATAGTATCATCTGTTTTCGTTCAGTAATAAATGGAATCATTTATTATGTACTCATTGTGTCTGATGTCTTTCAATCAACATTATCCTTGTGGCTAAAACGGGGTAACACAAGGGAGCCCCCAGGATGGTGGCATAGCCCCGTGTCTTGATTGTGGTGGTGGTTACACAAAGCTACACGTGTGATAAAATCCCGGAGAAACACATACACCCATGCTTATACAACAGGTGAACTGTACCAACATCAGCTTCCTGGCTTTGACATTGCACTGCAGTTCCACAAGATGTTAGCACTGGGGATGCTGGGTGAAGTGCACCCAGGATCTGCCCAAACCTTCCTCAATAACTTCCTCTGAATCTATCATTATTAATTTGGGGGCATAAAACAACAGAAATTTATTCTTCCATGGTTCTGGAGGTCAGAAGTGTCAAATCGGTTTCCCTGGGCTGAAATCTGCGTCAGCAGGACTGTACTCTTTCCAGAGGCTCTCAGAGAGAACCTGCCCCTCTCCCTTCCAGCGTCTGGTGGCAGCCTGCGTTCCTTGGCTGGTGGTTGCATCAGTCCAGTATCTGCCTTCATGGTCCTGTTGTCTTCCCCTCCTCTGTCTGTGTCAAATCCCTCTCTGCCTCCCTCCATTAAGTACACTTATGATGCATTTAGGGCCCACCTGCATATATACTTCAGGATAATCTCCCTATCTTAGGCTCTTAATCTCATCTGCAAAGTTCATTAAAAAAATGAAGAAGCCTGGTGTATTTTATATATTCATGTTTCCATCAGTAGTAGTTTAATTATCCTACTTTAAAATGCTATTTTTATTGTATTCTATAGAACTTATGAATTAAAGTGGTGTAGAAACAAGAAAGATGGTACAGAAAATATCAAGCCAGTGTCTGTTCCTGCTGCAGTTTTAAATTAGTAAGAGTAGTGGGATCTAGTGTATAGATATTTAAAGATGTTTGGAATTATACTTTCTTTTACACTTACTTTAAACAAGATTAAAGACAAAACTAACCTTACTAGGAAACTCCATCTTGACTCTCTTTCAAGGAAAGTTTCAGAATTATTTGTCAACATGGGACCCCTTATTTTCTCTCTTCCTCTCATTCTCTTCTTCCCTCCCTGCCTTTACGTGTGTAAAGTATTCAGAAAAAAAGCATTCAGATAGCAGTCAGAAAAACAGCAAGTTACACTGGAACCTAGATAATTACTAAAGACTACGAGGAATGGAAATCTTTATAAACTTGGTCGCTTATTCTTCCCATCAAATCTTATAAACCAGGGCTGACTCTTTCAGACTTAGGGGGAAAAATACAATAAATGAGGTCATAGGAGGTGTTTTCCTCCAAGAATATAAGCTGACCTCCGTGCTGCACCCCTGTCCCTGCCACCACCTCTGCCTGCAGGAGCCATACTGCTCCTTGGAACCACTTGCGGTCTGTCCTGTCTGGTAGCCCAAAAGCTGCCAATGTAACATGATTTCCATTGAAACGGAGAAGAAATTCGTCATCGATTTTTATGTACTTCCTGATAAACACTGGCACTTCCAGGTCGCCAGCAGAGTTGCTGCGGGGGGACACCTGCAGGAGAGGAGGAGGAAAGATTGGCAGGTCTTCCATTTACATCTCGGCCGAATGTCACCGCCGCCACTTCAGCTGCTGTTCTGTGCTTGGCCAAGTGGAGAAACATGAGTGAAGGAAAGCCAGAATACCTCCTCTCGGCTTATAAATGAGCAAATTACCAGCAGATTATCTAATTTTCCTCCCTGCTGCTCTCACACCTGCGTGCCATCAGTGTTTTGAACTAATATGTCAATACAGGGGCGTAAGGTGCTTTACGTGCTATGTGGATTTCTAGCTTCGGTGTGTGAATGTCCATTAGAGAAAATAATTTCCTTAAACCCCTCAGCAGACATGTGACAGGGAGAGAATCTCTTAAATACCTTCATCAGTGGTTGTGTACCAATGGCTCTGGATAAAAAGTATATTACAGTTCGGGGATCTGTATGATAAAATCTACTCTTGAGTGGTTGCAAATTCTAAATTTTTCTTTCCATGGTTGTCTCCCACCAATATGGCTCAGTCATCTTAAAAAAGGACAAGATTGCTTAGTGGTGATGTGGGAATATTGTTATTTGATTTAATACCAACCTAAGGTAACTAAGTTTTCCCGTGTTTATTCTGTGTGCCATCTGTGAGCTGAGGCTAGAAATAACAGGAGTTTTAAAGCTAGCCCAGCCTTTGAACCTAGCTCTGATTTTTATTGGGTGTGTCACCTTGGACATGTCACTTAGCTTTCCTGAACCTCAATTTCCACAATTATAAACTCTAGATAAAATTGCTACCATAAAGTTTCTTAAAGGAGATAAAATATTTTTGAAAGAATAGAGCATGTCCTGCACGGATATTTACTGGACAAATAGTTTAACAAAAACTGAAAATAAGAAGTAAGGCTCACAGCACAACATCTTGCATACAGTAAGTGCTCAGCCAGTGTCATCATTGTTGGCAATATTTTCTCCTCCTCCTCCTCCTCCCCCTTCTCCATCATCATCATCACCACCATCATCATCCCTAGAGGAAGGGGATTGGGCAGAGTGGAGCAGTGGGAAGAGGAAGGCTTTGGAGCCAAGCAGACTGTGTCAGTCATATCCCTGACAGGAAACATACCACTCAAATGGGGTGACGTGAAGGAGAATTTAATAAAGAACTGCTCTATTTACATCATGGGCAAGCCGTAGGGAAAGGAAGGGGTTAGCATACTGCCTCCTCCTAGTTAGAAGAAAGAGAAGGAAACCAGTTATCAGCCCCGGAAGGGGCAAGAAACGGGAATTGTTACAAGAACTTGGAAGAGACAGTCAGTGTCAAGAGTCAAAGACAAGAGCTGTGACCTTGGGTCAAGGGATGGAAGCGCAGGCTATCTGCCTAGAAGGAGGCTGGGGAGCAAATACCCTGACCTCACTCTCCTCCCAGCCCCCAGTCCTCCCAGCACTGCCCACTGGCAGAACGCAAGCCGACAGGAAGCCAGAGGGCAGGGGGCTCTGCGCTGCAGTCCACGCGGGTCAGCGTCTAGGAGGATAGCACATGATGGGGAAGGGTGCAGAGCCACACCAGGGAAATAGACAGAATGTATCCACACACACAGCCCAGCCTCGAAGCCACTGTGTAACTTCGGGCATGCTGCTTGATTCCTTGGGTTGCTTGCTGTCAAACAAGGTGGTGACAGTGGTAATGTGGGACACAGTAAGCGGGAACTAAGGTGACGTCTAGAGAATGCCTGACAGAGCATCAGTTAATGGTCCTCAGCCTCTCCTCCAGTTAATGACGGCCCTCTCCGCAGGTGACTCCTGTATAGCCATGAGTTCACCAGGAGCAGGGGCTCTCGCACTGTCATCAACAGACCATGTGCGTTAGAGGCACCTGGGGTCCTTTTCCACAGGCCGGTCGTGGCCCCCACCCCAGTCCAACTAAATCATGAGCAGAAGGGCCGGGATTTTTCATTCCAGACAAGTTCCCCCAGGTGATTTTCATGCACAATAAAGTTTGGGAACCACCGTGCTAGAAGTCCATATTTCTAATTGATGCCCACTTGGGTAAAATGTAGGTGAGATTTATCTGTGCTTGGCAGCCATTAGTTTCAGCTACAGCCCATCAGCTCGGTGAAGAGGGGCTGTCGACTGGGGCACTAACGGTCTGGCGTGTGGCATGAGCCCATGCTGGCTCTCCATTTTACTGGCTTTATTAATACCTGAGGAACAATGTTCCCAGGCTTTTAATTAAAACTTCTCTAACATCCAGACTCTAATCATTTTCTAGGTTGGATATGGGCTTGGTAAGTAGCTGGATTTTCCTCCCTTCCAGAGAAAACTTAATAAGCAAAGCAGAAGCTGTTAAAGGGAATAAAGCTTTTTGAAAGCTTTGTACATGAGAATAGGTCAATTTTGAGTATCAACAGGAGGAGGCCAAAACTTAGAATAAGACTAGAACATCCAAGACCTTGCTTAATTTGGTAAGGAAAAGTATATGAAAATTCATCTACAGTCTGGGACAGGCTTCAAGCTCATGATTGGGGTCCTGAAGTTGTTAGGATTCAGGTCGGCTGCAGTAAACAGAGACCTGAAGCAGTGGCAGCTTAAACAAGAGAGAATTCTATTTGCTTCTCATGTAAAATTTCAGAGGTAGGAAGAGCGAGGCCAGGGTGGTGGTTTTACCCCATAAACTTAAGGACTTGGGCTCCTTCCAGCATTTTTGGTTCTGTGCTCCCCAGAATGCAGCCCATGTCCTCATGCTCCGGGATGGAATCTGGTTGTTACATCCACGCACCAAACCACAGGAAGAGAAGTAGGGAAGATGGCGCAGAGAGGATGGAGCAGCAGACTGTTAGAGAAGGTTTAGAATCTGCCACACAACTCGCCCGATTACATCACTTTGGCCAGAACTGCATCCCATAGCCACGGGACAGCCAGAGGGGCTTGGAAATGGAACCACAGCCAAGTATCCTGTTAAGTGGATGACACACTGAGGACACCTAGCAGTCACTGCCACAGACTCTGCTTCCTGAGAAACTTGTACCTTCCTTTCCCAGTAGAAAGGTTGGCAGTCAGGTTCCAGCCAGGAACCCACAAACCACCCTCAGTATATTTGCAAGAGGAAACTTAGTGGGTGGAGTGGGCAGCACAGGTGGTAGAGAAGTTGAATATTCAAAGTGCAACAATGAGGCAACTCAGAATGTATCAATAGTAGGAAACTTCTAGCCTCCCTGGAGTTGGAGGAACAAAGGAGGAGACAGAGCTTGGAGCTCTGGGCTGCCTGGCAAAACTTGGAACCCCAATGGGCTCTCCTTGGGAAGCTGGAGCCAGTGGAAGATGCGGCCACGGCCCAAAATGCCACAGGAAGCAGAGCGATAGAGGAAGAAATAAATATACTGGCCTTTCCCTTCTTCTGCCTCTCGTCTGTGTTTAGTGCTTCACATTAGCTGAAATGTCTGGAAGCCAGAGGGCAAGGGAGTCTGGGAAGTGCGCCTCCATGCAAACGGAGCAGGCAAAAGAATAAAGCGTGGGTCTGAAATCAAACAGGAGACTGGAGCAGCTCCCAAACCCAAGTTGCAGACCAGGGTAAATGACTAATGATTGAAAACTTGCCTGACACTATTTCCGGATAAAGCTGAGAAATTTACAAAAGAGGGTCCTTCTGTTGAAAGCCAGGACTCAAGTAGATTCATGTACATCATTGTTCGCAGCAGTATTATTCACAATGGCCAAAAAAACAAACAACCCAGATGTGTATCAACAGGTGAATGATAAATAAAATATGAGATATAGGCAGAATAGGATATGATTCAGTCATAAAAAGGAACAAAATTCTGACACTTAACTACAGTGTGGGTAAACCTTGAAAACATTATGCCAAGTGAAATAAGCCAGACACAAAAGAAAAAGTATTGTGTGATTCCACTGATATGAGGTACCAGGAACAGGCAGCTTCATGGAAACAGAAAGTGGAACAGATGTTGCCTGGGGCTGGGTCTCCGGGCACAAGGAAGAGTTATAGCTTGATGGGGACCGAGTTTCCCTTTGGAATGGTGAAGAAGTTGTGGAAATGGACAGTGGCGACGGTCACAAAACATAGTGTACTCAGTGCCACCAAATTTTACATTTAACAGCAAAGTAATACTTTTTAAAAATACAAAAAAAATTAAAAGATAAAGAAAGCATAAAAATGAAGGGTATCATTTGGCTTCTTAAGTGTACTTACTGATTCTACGAGCCCTTTATGGGGCCATGGAACGGGAGAATGTTGGCAATGAAGCAATAAATGTTGACCAAATGGTAGGATCAAAAGACCATGAAGACTTAAACACTAAAACTCCATTTCCAAGATCTGTCATGATGTTACAGTAACACTTTCTGGGAGGAGAAATATCGCATCTCCTTTCCCAGACTGAACTTGACTTGGTCATGGAGCATAAAACTCACTCAGAATGAAAAGGCAAAGGCAAAGTGAGAGGCAGACAGGTGGACTCGAGCGCACCTCTACATGTAAAGGGAGCCTGTGAGAACTTGGAAATCGGTGATTCCACAAAGGGAGAGAAGAGGAGAATGTCCAGGAAGCCCACAAGGGACCCTTAGAAGGATGGGGATGACTGGGGGAAAGTGTCGTTTCTGAGTCCTCTGTTAACAAAGACTGGGAGAGTGAGGATATGTTTAGCCATGCCAAAAGCAGCCCAGACATGTCTTCAAAGACAAGCCCTGGAAGATGGTTGTTGGCTTTTGCACTCAAGAAGTTCATTGGCTGCTTAGTGAAGGCCACTTCCATGAGTGGAAGGGGAATCTAACCTGGAGTGGGATGAGCAGGACGGTGTTTGTTTTTCTGCATTTCTCCACTTGCTGGTGCAGCAGAAGCAGTAAACAAACCCTATTCCCATAACTCTGCTCACCACGTTGATGATGGCGGCACACAAATTAGGAGGGAAACAAAAAGCCATGTTAATTTCAAGCTCCATTAGAAACACAGGCAGAAAAAAAAAAAACCAACATCTGCTGCACAGAAAAGGTCAATTTTGGAAAGGAAAGAGACTTTCCTTCTGAGATCCTAAGAAGATATTCCCAGCATTGAACACATTCTATTTCCTCTTTTACTTTTGTTAATCATTGAATTTAAAAAAAAGAAAAAAAAAGACTCTTATAATGTCTCCTCTAATCAGTTATGTGAGGTGATGGTATATGAACCGCACGCTCCTTCTCCTGGAAAAGGAAATGATACAGTGTTTGGGATATATAACCACAGGATTCCATTCCAGAACTGTCTTCTATTTTGCTGCTTGCATATAATTTTTTTAAAGAAACTCCAATAATGGTTATGACTTTGGCATATTGTGTAAATCTTATTCTTTTGAAGACTCTGGCACATAAGTTGTCTCTGACATGAAATTGACACAAGATAGTCTTATCTAAGAACCCTCGGCCCTTTAATCCCTATGTAAAATGTGTTGCATTCCCCAGATCAAGTCCAGGGAGTGTGCACATCTTTCTCTCTGCTGGTGTTGAAGCGGATGATACACAAATGAAAACAGATATCGCTCTTAAATTCTGTTTTATGTCATGGCAGTGAGCATTCTGGGTCTTTGATGATGGATGAGTCTTCATTTGTAAATTTAAAGCCATATGTATTAACTTAGTTTCCTCCCAGGCATTTTGTATTAGTGAACATCGCATATGGCTTTATAATGCTCCTATACCAGATGCCTGGTTATGCTTTGATTCAACATATGCAGGAAGAGAAGATATACGAGAATGTCATCGGAACTTTCTGGCTAAGTAATCAGTCAGAAGTTCCACCCCACCTGGAGGCGAGGGATTGGCCCTGCTGACTTCTCAGGCTTCTCTCGTGATTTTACGGTCCTGTGACATCTTTTCCCAAAGGTAGTAAAGTTGAAGAGTCAATCACGAAATGCAATCAAATCCATCCACCCTCCCCCCAAAACTAAACAGGTATTTTTAAACACACAAAACACACACATATGCACATTTCAAGAGCAACAGATTTCTTTTTTGAGAACGGAAATATAGTCATTTCTAAATTACATTACTGAACTGAACTCCAGGTTTAAGTTACAATGAAAAGAAGGAATTGTAGGAGACTCTTTCCCCCTAACCAGAACATGGATTATGGTCTGAATTTAATTAAGTGTTGCTTGTGGCACCATGTGGGCTGGCACTTAATTATATTCAGTTTATCTCTTTTTATATACCATCTCTTCTTATTCTCCAAATGTGTGCTCATCCTGCTTTCCCCTGTTCTAGGGTAAGCTCTTTGAGATTAGGGCTAATGCCGCACAGTAGATCCTCAATAAGTAGATCATAAATAAATGAGTGATCGGGAGAACAGAAGAATGTGGCTGCAGATTCCAGATGCCAGCTTTCACATGTGAGATGTGACCCGAGAAATTCAAGAAAAATGGACAAGGTTCCCCGCTCTTCCCTGGAAGGCATCCAAATGTTCCTCCTCTGGCGTCCATGAATAATACACAGATTTAATTTGTTTCCCTCTGGCCCTTTGCCCTTTTCATCCACCCCAGCAAAATCGCTCAACAATATGGTACTAGAAAATATTGAGAAAAGCTTTACCTTCCTCCAGCATTTGTGTATTTACATACTTATTTTATTCTTGACCCTAGCTTGAGCTTTTTAAATTTTCTTAGTTTTCACTATCATTTTCTAAGCATGTTGTCTGTGTCTTCTTTGTGGCAGCTTATTATGATACCTGTTTTCAGTGAGATCTCCCTAAAATACAGGTGAAGGATTCTCTATTTATAGAACATTTCTCTAAGAATAGCATAAGGAATTAGTGGCAGTGGTTACATCTGGGAGGTACAGGAATGCGGGAAAGGAGAATGTCCAGTTTTCATTCTATAATCCTCTGAGTGGATCATTTTTGTCTGTGAACCTGTGTTACTTTTATAATTTATAAACTGGTATATTCATCATGACATATACCATTCTAGCAGGACATAGAAATTATAATGAGGTATTAATGCCATTTGTCTATGTGTTTATTATAAACAAATGAACGAGCTCGTCGTTTCAAGATGCGACACTTAAAGAATCCAGTAAGCCAGCCTATGAAGCATCTCTAGGTGCGCATCATTAAACTCTGGCCAGTCATCACGCTGGCCTCCGTGTATGGGCAGGTGAGGGCGGAGTTGATGTTGTATCTGTAGATCTTTGCTTGGAATGCCATGTCCTCAGCGAGCATTTTAATAACACACAAGATGTTTCATTCAGCAGCTCGAGAGAACCACGTCCATCACAGCTTTTTGTAGTTCCATTTCATGTCTCCACTCTTGGCAGCGTTCACAGTGGTAACACCGTTTCCGCGTCTGGGGGCTTCCCCATCCTTTGCAGCTTGCTGATTATTCACACCCCATGGTCCCACCACAATTAACTCTTTGCATTTCCAAAGTTTTTCTTTGTCTTAAGATTTTTCTGTCCTTTTTGTCTCAGGGTTTTATTCCTGTGTCAGAATAACTGATCCTGCTTCTAACTTGTCAGTATAGTTTCTACTCTGGCTTGTTTGTTTTGAGTTTCTGCAAATGGCTTGGCCGTGGTTAGACATCTTTAAGCCCGTTAACCTTTAAGTACATAAATGCTTACAAGTGCATAAAATCATTTGCATCTCTAAATGAGTGCTCAGAAATGCAGGCAGTTCTTATCAACATATTTATGTATTGTATTAAGTTCAAAAGTGGTACCCGTGTTGAAGTTCGCACATTGTATAAACTGTAAGTTTAATTCTCAGTAGAGTAAGTGCATAAACGCTCAGAATACATGCAATTTGTGAACATACATTATCTGTAATCTGCAACATTTAAAAAATAACAAAACGATAGAAATTGTTTAATTTTTTTTTAATTAAAATGGACAAAAAAAGATGTGAAAGAGACCGGCTAAATAACTCCCTACCCTGGCAGTTCTCCGATTCTAACGTGCATCAGAATGACCAGAAGGACCTGTTAAAATGCTGATTGCTGAGCTCCTGACTCAGTGGGTCTGCTGCAAAACCGATGAATTTTCTTCCCTAACAAGACCCCAGTTGATTCAGATTCTGTTGCTTTGGGATCACATGTTGAGAACCATTGCTGTCCCGTGTCTTCTGAGCACGCAGAAACTGCATTTCCCAGCCATGCCTGAGGTTAGCTTGGGGCCAAACATTAGCATGGGTCTGCACCAAGGCCGAGTGTATACCACTTCCAAATTGGCCCTCAGAATTGCCCGTGAGGCTCTCTGCTCTCCCTCTCCCCTTCCTGGGCCACCATGGAGGCTGCGTGTGCAAGGTGGCAGCCGGACAAGATGGAAGGCACCTAGATCTGCAAGCCTGTGCATGGAGGAAAGAAAGCTGCCTTTGTCACGGGAAACTGTCATGTGAAAGAGGAATGAGCCTGTGTCATATGAAGTGACTGAGGTAGGGGCACTACCCAACTTACCCCAATACACATGACTTCTAATATGTGATCGTGAGATGAATCATGCCCAGCTTTGAGGAAACTGTTATTGTGTAAATTTCAATGAAGATTGAGTCAATCTGCCATCCACTCTTCCCATTCAAAAAGATGTACACAGCAGATACTTGAAAAACATTCTTTGGTTCAATGTCATTTCATTATAATGCTGATGAGATGCTGTAGGGACTTAACACTTGTTTATACCAATTAGCCTACAGTAAAATTGGTTTCATTATACATCATTTTTGCCACAGCTCCAAGAACCTACTGATGCCATTAAATGAGCACTTACTGTGTTTATATTGGTCCTACCACCATAGGAGTCTGGAGGCCACAAGGAGATTTTTGTCACTCTTTCAGATCTCTCCCAGATTCACCGTAGTACATCTGGGGTGGGCTTTGACCTGAACTTTTCCAACTACCATCTTCTTGGACTCGTACATTCTCTCAGTCCCTAGAGGGCTCTGCCTGCACACCCTTTGCTTCATGTTGCATGAGACTGAGGCTCTTCTCCCCTTACTCCAGGTCCATTGTGGAACAGCTCTGCCTTGCTTGCCTCTGTTTTTCTCCCACCTGGTTCTGCCAGTGAGGTCATCCCAGCCTTTTTGAGCCTAACTAGCCTGGGGCAGAACTTCCCCTTAGGCATCTGCAGAGAAAGGTCCATAGGCCCAGAGCAACCCACGTCCTCCATCACAGCCATGAGTGGCCAGAACCTTTCAGAACATCCCTGTTCCTTAAACCGTATTGCTGGTGCTACTTTTGCTGCATCTGACCCATGCCCTTTCTCTGGACTCAGCTGACACGTTCATGTCCCCTTCCTGTCCCCACTAATCTTGCTGAATTTGACCTAGTCGGAAACGTTTTGAACACAAGTCCAAAGACAAAGGATAAGAGCCCTGTGTATTGGAGAAATTGAGGGGAAATGGGGATTGGAAAGCAGAGAGAGATGTGGAGAGTGCTGGGAGATGCAGCTGGTGAGGCCTGTGCCGCTTGTGGTGAGGCAGAGACACACTGGCCCTTACCAGCAACCTAAGCCCAGTGACATCTATCTGTTAGGGTTGTTGCAAGCATAAAACAGATACACGTAGCTCTTTCTTTAATGTCTGGCCCATAGGAAATGCTCAGTCATGGTTGTTTTCTTCTTCTCTTTCTTTCATTTTATTAGCTATACGTTGAGTTCATTAAGAGCAAGAATTTGATCTTATATTTCAATGAATCCCTTCAGTGCCCAGCCCAGTGTGAATTGATTGGTAAATGCACCATAAATGACAACTGTGATCATCATTATTGTACTGAGCAGTCCTTCGTATGATAGAATTTTACATGTATTTTCTGACTTAGAGTTTCATTTAATAAAAAAATTGCTATAGCTTTACAATACCAAATTGTTTCTGGCATCTGATACTGTCATATGTGGAATTATGCATCTCCGTTATTCATTGATATTTGGGGTTCAACTGTATAATTCGAACATGGTTTTGTTTTCCAATAAGTGGATATTGGTTATGTCAGAGCTCCAAATCATCTCTAAGATTTAGAATGATAAGAAATATAATCAATATATATTGAATTGCAACATGTATTTGCATCACAGCACTTTTCTGATAGCTATTAGAAAAGTGTATAAATAAAGAGATTAAATGAATGCATAAAAATAAAAATAATCCTTTTACCAATAATTTGCTGCTCAAACAACAAAGGAATAATTTGACCTTGTGATTCTGCTGGGTGAAGGAGTCCAGTTGTCTCACTTCATGTCATGCTGTATCTAACTGATGAAGAAATCTAAGTGAATCCATGGGCCAAAATCTGACCTAGAGGAAGTCAGTTTCCTTTCTGTCTAGATGCTTTGCATGCCCTGCTTACCCAAATTTCTAGTGGAAAAAAAAAGTTTGGGGTTTTTTGTCATTGCCAGAACTACAAATTAAAGCTGGGTCCTCCCTCTTTCTCTCCCACATAATTACATAATGAAGTTCCTGCTTTGCTGGAACTCCAAACTTCGCTGATGATCCTGTTGACAATACAGGAGACAGAAGAGAATGCACCCCAGCCTCCACGAGCTAGATGAGCCTAAACATTTGCAAGAACTCCCTTTAATCAGATTAATGTGCTCGGGCCCAACCAGATGCTCTGAGAGCAGATCAGAAGGGAAAGCACCACCTTTCATTGCGTGACCCTGCGTGATGTTTCTTCTGATTATTGATGTTAGATACAAGATGATATTTATACTCCACATGTTATTCACAAAGGGTTTTTTTTTTTTTTGGTCTTTTTCATTCTTCTGCTTTTATTAAGAAGTTAAGTTCCCGTTTATCCCACCCCTCTGTCCCTCTCACAAATACGCTCTTGTGTACTGGCCTATTCATAAATTATTAATGTCACATTGGAAGGAACCTTTCCGAAACAGGCCCTCCTGATGTGTAACTATGGGCAATTTCAACCGAGCTTCCAGGTGCCTGCAGCATGCCCAGCTCCCAGTGAAGCAAGCCCCCAGAGCTCTTCTCCTGCTAAGGGAACAATTAACTTTGTGTTCCATTCACCAACCATGGGCACACC
The DNA here is from genome assembly GCA_004024845.1 of Tonatia bakeri. Lineage (NCBI taxonomy): Eukaryota > Metazoa > Chordata > Mammalia > Chiroptera > Phyllostomidae > Tonatia > Tonatia bakeri. The sequence goes on from PVIA01004177.1 coordinate 45,216, forward strand.
TAGGTTGATCACCTTTGTTAAACCTGTGTCAGTCTTTTCAGCCTGCGCAGCTAAGGGGAGAGTCACAGCGTACAGCTGGGCTCCAGAGCCTTTGAGTAGAAATGAAAAGATTTGCACTCATTGAACAAGAAAATGGCATTCCTGGCTGTCAGTCTGCAAGGAACAGCTTTCTCTCTGACATGCACGCAGGCTCTGCTCACGTCCCCAAATGGCAGCTCACGCCTCATTGCTGAGCAGGCGTCTCCCCACCTACCCTGGCAGGCAGGTGCGTTTGACATAAAAGCAAGCCGCCATTAGATTGGGACATAAGGATACCCCCAAATGCAAGGCCAGTTTTGTTAAACCAAGTAGGTTGTACTGAATCTTACTTTGCTGTGGGTTTACGACCTGCTTTGAGATGCGCCTTCATTGCCTAAGAAACCAAGGCTGAGGATGGTTTGCCAGAGCTGGCTTGTGTCTGCAGTCTCAGTGAGGGGCACCTGCTTCCTCCCCTGGAATCCCATGGCCCTTCACCTCTCCCGGCCGCATCCCATCCATCATTGAGAACCTGAGTGTGTCAATAGGGTGGCTGTGAAGGGAGCTGGGATCTGTTGAAGGAATGCACACTGAGCCCCAGGGGCAGAATATATCACCAGTTGGGACCTATGATCGAACTGCGCACTAGGGGTGTTTTGCATCTCACACGTGCAGCTGGCTACAAGCTGCACCCATCTGGCTCTGATTTTCACCAGTGCTCTTTCTGTGCGTTGTATTTTTTCTGATGCAAACTCACTGAGGTAATCCTAAAGGAGATACAGTATAAATCTGCTGAGGAGAACTGTGTATTTCCTACCCAATCATAAATTGACCTCTGTATTTTGTTTTCAGTTTTATAGATTGTCCTTTCATTCACAAACATTGATTGTGTGGCTCGGCTGCGGCACCATGGAGGCGAGCAGAACTGACATTTTTCTGGCCTACCAGAAGCTAACCATCCGAGTATCATTACTTCAGTTATCATGAATCATCAGGGCTGACTGTCTATGAATCCATAGCCTGAACACTTCAAACTCACCCTTCCACCTTGTCTACATATCCCATGGGTCTCAATTTCAGCCTCCCATGTCAAAGGAGGGAAAGGGGGCTGGGTAATCCTGTAGGTCCCTGGAAGCCACTCAGCTGGCCTCTGCCGTCAGCACCTGTGTGTTCTTGGAGATGCTGCTTCACGTCTCCGAGTTTCAAACACAGCATAAATTAAATGAAATAATGCTCAATTTTCAAGGGCTTGTTTTCTGTGTGTGTATGTGTTTTTTAATGGCCTACATTAAAGTCTAGCCTGGCCTAAGAGCAGTGTAGAACAGAAGTGTCTATTACTGTGTTGTTGCTGTTTTATTTTCTGTGAATCTGTAAATACTGCTTTTGATCCAAAGATTCCAGAATGTGTTTTATTAGATTTACCCAAATCCCCTCATTCAGGCATGCTGCAGTGTATAGTAGGCAAGAGAACTCAGTTTCTAGAGTGGGACTCTGTAGCACGTTTCTCCTTTATAGACCCACATGCAGAAGCACAGATGGAAAGAGACCAGTGTGTTCGCTTTTGCGTCTTAAAGCAGGGACATGCTTAGGATGCACTGCCGTGTGCCTAACAAGTTGTCAGCAAAGAGTCAGCTGCTCAGTGTGGACCCGATACCAGATTCTGAAGTCACACCTACTGCGCGGTTTCCAGCAAGCCAAACACATGGCAGTTCACATAGACCCTTGAGTTTCCTCTAGCTTTTTCCTTCTACGTTAGAAAAATGACAAAGGTTTTTTCTGGGAACTGAATGGTAATACATGATAATAAGAAAGCTCCAGGAAGTTAGTAAATATTTCCTTTCAGAGCCAAGGACACATGGAATCCAAGCCTCTGAAACATCAACCAGACGCTGGAAACTCGCCTGATTTGGTCTCATTGAAAATACCAAAGAATAATTAGACTGTGAGGGGAGTTCTGTTTTCCATTCCCCAGGGACTGTGATTAGTAAGTGACTTTCCATGTCATTCTTTTTTCCACTTCCTGTTTTCTCCCCCTTTGAGAAAACTGTTCGCTGAGTGATAAGAGCAAACGGAATGGGCACACGGGGCTGCCTGGCCGACCCGCGGAATTCTGCGGGCGTCTCATTTCATCCACCAAATCGAGGCGCTCCTGCAGGCCTGGGCGAGGGTTGCTGCCTTTCCCTCCATCTAAACAGCTGAAATGATAGAACGTTGAGAACTTTTCTTTGCATTGTTAAATTTTAAAAAGAGAGAGAAAAGAAATTAGAAAGTAAAGATGTGTGTGTAGTGACAGAGTGAAGTGACTTCATTCGTTCGTGCCCCTAACACACAGATGCGTAGAGGCACTATCACGAGCAGGAAAGACGCGCAAGGTTTTCATCGTACCAAGAACGACACACGATTAAATTGAAATATGAATGTAAGCCAGCATTTCAGTTAAGCTGCTTATTAAAATAATTAGGGCAGTGAAGCAAGGAGTGTGTAAGCCAAGGAAATTGTGAGATCTGGTTAAATAAAATGCTCTCTGCAGAAACAGAATTGAATGGGAAAGGAGTTTGAAGCCACGGGTATAGTGAATAAAAACTGTTCTATGCTGAAATCAAAAGATACTGGGAACAAATTGAAGAACATTATTGTGTGTGTGTGTGTGTGTGTATGTGTGTGTGTGTGTGTGTGTGTGTGTGTTGATTTATAGTAAGAGAAACCTTGAGCTGGAAGGGATTTTTGTAAAACCATTTCTACACTGGCCACCACCAAGTTCTCCTGTAAAACATGTTTTTCTCTAGGAGTTTTACTTTTTGAAAGATAATGGCACTTATGAAGTAGTAGTTAAATTGATTTTCCCACTAAGGAAAAACAGGATCTTCCCATTAGAGCACTGAATTAGCACAACATAACAAGTGTTACCTCTTTCGGTGAATGTCACTGGAAGCAAAGCCAGTGCCCAGAGGCCCACTGCCACCTTCGAGGGTGACTGGCCTGACTGGCCGGGACCCCTGTTCAGTCCCGCCCTGTTGTTGCAGGGCTGGTTTAATGCCCCGCCCTGGACGGGACAGTGCAGCACGTGCTGCAGGCTGCAGTAGAGGCCTCTCCGTTTCTGGGACAGCACTCTCTTTGCTAAACCACTCTGCCACTTTACCAACTTGTGAGGTTGAGCGGTTTTGAGTGCTATGAATTCCAAGATTTTGGAAGTACACCTGCATCTGAAAGACCATAGAGACAGTGCTGTTGTAACCCATTTTCTTCTCTGGATTTCTCTTTAAATGTTCTTGATATCAAATTGGTCATTTTTCAAATTTTCTGTCTCATGCGCCATGCTTTTCTCTAAGGGCCATAATCTCTACTTAGCTGATCCATTGTAAGAGCTTGCAAGTCAAAGGGATTTGCTGAGCCCTTTAGTGTGAAAGAGCCACCCCCAAACCTTACCTGTTGGGTCACAGAAACCGGTAAGACCTAGAAGAGCTCAGAAGACTCCTCTCTTAAATAAATAGTTGTGTTAAGATTGCTTCTTTCTGAGTTTAGCTACGTTTGGAATCCCACTCTATACTCTGTATCTCAACGCCAGCTGGCCAGTGACTACGACGCGCTGTTAGGAACCTAAAGGGTATTTGGAAATTGAGTACACACTATGTGTGCTTTGGACTGTTGAGTACACACTATGTGTGCTTTGGACTGTGTCCTTTCACAACCTTGGGCAGACTGGAGTTGGCACCAGGAAGTGATAACTTGAGGAAACGCAGTGTAACCAAGAATTAGAATCTGTGACAGCCACTTAGGAAAATGTCTGCAGCCCTGAATGTGGCGAGCTCTCCCACAGATGAAGAAGCCACAGTGAATGACCGCTCCATCACACCTGGCAACATCCTGATTTTCGGACCACCTGAGCCTGCGGTGAACACAGACCTTTGGAAGGTGTGGGCTCACTGAATGCCACCCCCACCCCTCCGATCACTCAAATTACATTTGGTAAACACAGTGTTTAGTTGCCTGTTATTCTGAGCTGCTTGGTGCTGAGAAGCCCCTCTCCTGAGCTGGCCTCAAGGGGACATTTGTGAGACCTAGCAGGTGTCTTTCAGCCTATCAGCTAGGAGAAGGGCAGAGGCAGATGTGATATGTTAGACAGCCCTCGGTGGATCTCTCTGGAAAAATCTCACATTGGCAAGAGCGATTCAAGTTGCCAGGGATCCAGAGTGTGCCATGTGACATGCCCAGACGCCTGACAGGGTTTGACTGGTTTACTCTGCTCAGCGAAACTGCTGAGACGACTGTCATGAGGTGATTAATACAGAGCATAAATCTTAACCATGGGGGGAAAGAAGACAGATGCATGCATGCACATATTGGAGATGTAATGAAACCAAACTGAACAACAAGGATTCGCTAATACATTACGGAGAAACGATACCCTGTGTAGCATTCCTCGCTGGTCTCGTTTCATTGGTCCCATCTCAAAAATGACCAGGAGGCCATGTTTGGTTTTATTTTATTTTATTTTTCTAGCACTGGGGACCTAAACTAGCAACAGAGCAGGAAAGGAATAATAGTCTAGTGAATACACGTCCCTAATATCGTTTATTATTTATTTCCCCCATATTAATGGAGCTGGAAAAAAAAAAGATTGGGTCAGCTTCCCTCAAAGCTGCTAGTGGATGCTGTTGGTAATCATACACGAAGTTTTGGTAGTTTTCAAAGTAATTAGAAACTTGAGCAAATAAACACTATATGCGCTCTCATCTTTGAAGCTATTTTTTCCAACTAAATAGCTCTGTTCTGCTATGATTACATACCAGTCATTATAAAATTAAAAATCATTTTAAGTAAATGGGTGCTTCTTTAAGAAGCATTTGTTTCTTGCTAATTATTATGCACTAATTGTAGTTTATGATGGTCCTCAAGTACTGCCTGAGAGCGCTACTCCCCAGTGGCTGCAACTTTCAGTTCCATAAGGAAAAAAAAAAATGTTGGGGAAGAGAATCCAACGCAGTCAAAATCTGAATTTTCACAACTCTGAAAAGCTCAGACTTTCTGTTGGTTGTCAGAGACAGCAGTGCAGGGTGCTGGCCCAAAACGTGAACCTGAACTTCATTCCAGCCTAACTAGAAGTGGCCTTCGGTGTGTGAGTTAATGTTGCTAAGCGTCAAGGTTTGCACTTGCAAAATGGGAACAGTAATACAAACTTACAGCCTTGTTTGGGGAGTTAAAGATAACGTTTATAAAATTTTTAGTACAGAAGCTAGCATCATATTTAGTAGCTGTTATTATTATTGCATATCGTCATTGCCACTGTGATTTTTGTGATAGGAAAATTGACTCCTGCTCAGAGGCCCAAGCACGGTCTTCCGGGCGGTTAGTGCATCATGTCCTGTGACGCTGTTGTCTTCAATGGCAAGCTCGTGTCTGCCAAGAGCACAGGATTTCTTTGAAACAGTCCAGAAAAGCAGAAGTTGTGTTTTTCATTTCCCTATCCTTGCGCGCCAAGGCCAGGGCAGATGTGGGTAGGAAGTGTGACTGTACAGACCGAGTATTTATTAGGGGCTTTCCCATTTACCAGCAAGTTCTCAAAAGACCACCCATTCATAATTTCATGGGAGTCCATGTGTTGCCAGTATCTCCCTAAGACAAGAAGAAACAAACAAAAGAAAAACAACAGTAACAGGAAACCAGACATCAAAGTATAAATAAGAAAAACCCCTACAGATTTGCTTCATTTGTGACCCCTTTCCTTTAGTCCTTGCTTTCTTTATTCTTTATTACAAATTAACATCATGCATCATACAGGTTAGGGAAAACCGGGCACCAGGTGTTTCCGTCAGGAGGCAGGGATGATGAATGTCAAGTTCAGGGTTTCCCTCTAACTCCCAGACTACCCCAGCTCTTTTCATCTATCAGCTATTTCCCTTCGTCATCCTTAGCTCTCTGCTCTCACTTGTCATTTTTCATTTTGTTCTTGACTTAGAGAACATCTTCCTTAGTTTCTTGGTTCCAGGTACTAAGTATGCTGATCATTTCTTATATTCCAGGCACAGGGTGCTTCACATATGTTATCTTCATTCATTCTTAAAACAATTCTGTACTAAGCTGAGAAAAAAAAACATAGCATCGTGGTGATAGTAAGTGCTGGAGCAAGGGCTTGAGTGATTCTTTCAGGTGCATGAGAACAGACCACCTTCTAGGTATGTTCCACTTGGTGGCTACAGACCTGGCATTCCAGATGGAAAACCCACCAGAGAAACCAGATTTTGCTTCTAAATGTAGATGCTATGATGGGTATTTAGACGATGAATCCTTAAAGTGGCCTCTCCTCACCTCCCTTACCATTCTCAGCAGATGCACCCAGTTGATCTGGTGCACAGGTGTTCATCAAGGGCTGCAAATCCAGCTGATTCTCAGACACCCATCCCTCGTCCTTGGATCCATCCCATTCATACTCACAGCTTCCTGGTCCCACCAGCCACCCTGGCTGTCCGGTTAAAAGAACAGGAGAACCCTGCCAGCTAATGACACATTGCCTCTGGGGTAATGGAAGAAAATGTTCTCATCCAAACAGGCGAAGGGAGTGGTAGTGTTAGCCCTTTTTATGTTTCTTAAAGATACTGAAAAGAAAAAGAAGGTTGGATGCATTTCAGAAGGAAGCAAGAGGGATTGATGAGAAACAGGAAACAAACCCCATTCAGAAATGAACAGGCCCCCAAAAGACAAGAAAATGCACAGCATCTCCGAAAGAGAAGCCCAGCTCAGCTTTCTAATGCAGGCTTCACCCTAGCCACAAATTCAGTGATACAACCAGCCAGGCCATGCCTTTCTCCAAGTATCCAACAAGGGTTCCCTCAGGATCGGCTACCAATCATTGTCCACCTGACCTGTGTCAGATACTAGACTTGGTCCAATTCCATCTCTGCAATACCTCTGTGAAATTGGTAAATTATCATTCCCAGCTGATAGTCAAGAAAGCCAGGGCTAAACAACCTAAAAAGTTACCTGCTCTCACACGTAAATGGCTTGATCTGGTGTTAAACTAAGCCCTGTTGTCTCCAAAGCCTGTCCATTTCCACTATGCCACACTCATGGTGGCGGGACAGTTTTCAAGTGTGCCATTCAAATGACTAGGTCCGTTTTGGAGGGATGGTTGTGGAATGGGGAAACGCTTCTAGGGAAGTCCGTTGATGCCACAGTGACCTGAGAAAATATAATGAGTTCCTTATTTTTTAATGGCAACATTCATCATAGTTTATTGAATACAGCAAACCTTCAAGCTGCCAGATAGATTATTGGGCTTTTTCTTCTTCCCTACTCCTTAAAAAAGAACTCCCTGCATCCTCCCCAGTTTGTATGATCACTATACCATGGGGACTATCAGATATCTAATGGAAAACTGATTCAAGACTCAGGAGCACCTGCCCTGACTGGTATGGCTCAGTGGGTGGGGCGCCATCCCACAAACCAGAATATTGCCAGTTTGATTCTGCACTGGGGCCCATGCCTAAGGTGTGGGCCAGGTTTCTGGTTGGGAGCATGTGAGAGGCAAGCAATGGGTGTGTCTATCACACATCAGTGTTTCCCAACCTCTCTGCCTCTCTGCCCCTCTCTCTAAAAATAAATAAATAAAACCTTTTCTTTAAAAAAGAAAAAAAAGACTCATGGGTGCCTGCTGTGCAATTTGGGCAACATGGATCTACAAACCACTCAGATTTGACAGGTCTGGTCCAGAAGTACAGTCCTGCAACCAATATTCCAGGCTCTTCCTTGTGCCCTTCATGAAGAAACATAGCTAAGAGGAGAGAAATTGAACCAGAAATCAGAAGGCACCTGCCTGAATGTAAAAGGACGTGCCACCCATAACTCAGACTATTGCATCCACATGGGAATTAGAAGGAACTTTGGCCAGGCCATTCATCTGCCTGAGGTCATGTCTTTTTCAGCAACAGATAAATTTTTATCCAGTACTTCTCCAAGATTCCCCAAAGCCTATTTCCAGAGAACAGTGATGCTGGGTATATATGTGTCACCTCTGGCAATTTCAGGAGAGTGTAATGAATTTTACACCATCATTTCCAGAAAGGATAAGAGGGACCATTTCACGCTCTTTATGGATAAAGATCAGGCAATCAGAATAACTCACTCATCAATCTAATTATGCAGTCGTTCGAAACAGGATAGGCTGATTCTTGTCCAGTTCAGTATAAAAACTCACAGAATCATATTGCTTGAAGGGAAGCTCTGAGGTCATCCTAGCCAGTTCTGCCTCAAGCCAGGTACACACCCAAACTGTCAAAGACAAAAAGATTGCTTCTTCTTTCATCAGTTTTCAAGAAGCACAAGAAACCTGGAGCTTCCTTCATTTTCTCATAAAGGGGAGCAAAAACCAACCATCAGTATTGCCCAGAATGAATCCAAAGGAGAATATTCAGAAAGGCTGCATTTAAAGAGCTTGGTGGATGGAATATTTGGCAGCATTTTAGTTACCTTTACTTTACACATTTTATTGACACAAAATGTATGACTCAGAGTCATCTTTGTACTTTGACAATGAGCTCACTCACACACCTTCCAGAATATGATACACTTTACTTTGGGGTGCCAGCAGGCATCTGTAGACCAGAAACCACCATGTTTGCATGGTTAGAACTTATAAATGGGAGCATACCATAATAGGAGAAGCTTCTAAATAACACTGCCAGATAATGAGAATAGAAGCCTATTCTCCAGCCCCTACTCCATATTCATATTCCTACTCCATATGCGACTCCTTTATCCATACATCTGCTCTCTGGAGTCTGCTCATTCTATTCTCCTCCGTCTCTTCCTTTTCTGGCCATATGGGCAAGACCCAATGGCAATGCTTCCTCTTTAGAGAAGACTCGTCACTGGAGTTGAAGTTGCGCCTCCCTTCCGTAGAGTTTCAGCGCTCAGTCACTTTTCACTCTTGTCTTTTCCCTTGTCTCACAAATTGGTTCAGGTGTGGTCAACGGGCTTCATCTTCTGTGCCGGTTTGGACTGGGTCTGGCTGACTGGAGGAAGAGCCCACAGCTGCTTACAGAGTCTAAGAGAAGGCTGCTGTGATGGATTAGCAGTACCTCTCATTGGTTTAGCAGCAGGAAATAGAACATTTGGGCAGTGGGCTCACCGTTCCAAAACTATCCCATAAGTATCTGAAGAATGAGCACCTCCTGCTTTGAATTTGAGATCCGTTGTGTGCCTGCTGTGGTTGTGACCTCATGGCAAGAGCTTAAACCATATTTGTTGATTGATGTCCCAAAAGGTGCCATTAACACATCAGGGAGAAGATCTAAAGGTGTCTGGAAAGCAGCCTCTCATTTTTACCAAGAGGCAGTATTTTCTTTAAAGGTGAAGAGCCAGAAAAGGAGTGCTATGTACTTTTCTCCGTGAGCCCTGGCCAGACACCGAGAGAAAGTGAAATCCCGAGTGCAACCACACTTAGAGCTAGATTTTATCTGTGCTATGTCTAGGCTCATTGAACTTGTATCGCTTGTGCATTTAGTCCACGAGAGCGGTTGTCCAGCTCCTTCTTCCTGATGCCTAATTTAAGCTTAAATGATATGCTTAAAGGGAGCAGAAATTAAATATATATATTTGGCTAGTATAAAAATAAAAAGAAAATATTGCAGGGAACCACAGCTACTGAAAACACACTGCATGCTGAAAATAGTCATGTTTGCTTTGAAACCTGCCCCCGTTCCCCGAGTTTCCAATCTGGGTGATGTGGACTAAAGCATCCTAATGCTGAATCCCATTCAGTTTCAGCAAATTCTGATAATGTTTGAAACTTGATGTTTCAGATGTTATTATTCTTTATTTCAGAAAGAATAAAAATGTCCCCTATAGTTACAGCGCTTACTGCCACGGTTAATTGGAATTTCAACTTTGACAGTTTCTGCAAGCTTAGAGAACAATATTGTCTGTTTGAAAAGCAAGAGAAGTAAATCACAGGAGCCTGACAGGTTGGGTTTACACAGAAGTTTCCCATAGGAGATGTCAAAGGAAGAAAGAGCCTTTACCTGCTGTGGACCTCATGTCCTGAGGACAGTGGAAAGAACAAGGGGGAAGACCCATGTTCATGTTCCTCCCAGATATTTGGCCTTGAGCTATGATATAGCCAATCCAGACTTGATTTCTTCTTTGAAAAAAAGAAAAATAATTATTTTTCCTTATTCCATATGCTCATGATGGTCAGAAAGAAGTGAAAGAACCCAAGAAGCTGTGACCAAGGCAAACGAGGATATTGCCATCCCATGTCACTCATCTCCAGTGGCTTCGTCCCCCCTCCAAATCCCTTGCCTTGAAACCAACATCATTAATGACTTTCTGCAGTGGTATTGACCTCACTTCTGCCAAAAGCTCCCAAAAGAAGGATACAGCTCCTGTATGTAACAGTCGCTTTCTATGCCTAGACAGTGGGAGGTGAGATACGCAGTTGACCCTGAACAACATGGGTTTGAACTGCATGCATCTACTTAGACACAGATTTTTTGAAGAATATTTTATTGACATGTTATTGTAGCTGTCCCAAGTTTTCCCCTTTGCCCACCTCTGCCCGGTACACCCCATCCCTCCAGCAATCCCCCCTTAGTTCATGTCCATGGGTCACGTATTAAAGTTCTTCGATTTCTCCATTTCCTGTATTATTCTTAACCTCCACCCATCTATTTTGCACCTATCAATTATGCTTCTTAATCCCTGCACCTGCCCCCCCATTCCTCTCCTTCCCCCTCCCAGCTGATTACCCTCCAAATGATCTCCATACCTGTGATTCTGTTCCTGTCTGGTTGTTTGCTTAGTTTGTTTGGTTTTGGTTTTGGTTTTTTAGATTCAGTTGTTGATAGTCGTGAATGTGTTGCCTTTTTATTGTTCATAGTTTTGATCTTCTTCTTTTTCTTAAATAAGTGCCTTTAACATTTCATGTAATAATGGCTTGGTGATGATGAACTCCTTTAACTTTACATTGTCTGGGAAGCCCTTTATCTGCCTCCCATTCTAAATGATAGTTTCACTGGGTAGAGTAATCTAGGTTGTAGGTCCTTGCTTCTCATCACTCTGAATACTTTTTGCCAGTCCCTTCTTGCCTACAAAATTTCTTTTGAGAATCAGCTGACAGCCTTATGGGCACTCCTGTGTGGGTAACTCTCTGCTTTTCTCTTGCTGCTTCTAAAATTCTCTCTTTATCTTTTACCTTTTGTATTTTAATTATGATATGTCTTGGTGTGGTCCTCTTTGGGTGCAGTTTGTTTGGGACTCTGCTTCCGGACTTGCATGTCTATTTCCTTTACCAAATTAGGGAAGGTTTTTTTTATTATGTTTTCAAATACGTTTTCAATGTCTTGTTCTTCCTCTGGCATTGCTATGATTTGGATATTGGTGTATTTGGAGATGTCCCACAGTCTTCTTATACTACCCTCATTTTTTTTTGAATTCTTGTTTCTTCTTTCTATTTTTGTTGAATGTTTATTTCTTCCTTATGTTCCAAATCATTGGTTTGGATCCTGGCTTCCTTCCCTTCATTGTTGGTTCCCTGTAGATTTTTCTTGATTTCACTTACTGTAGCCTTCATTTCTTCCTTTATGCTTCATCCATACTCAGTGAGTTCTTTGAGCATCCTGATCACCAGTGTTTCGAACTCTGCATCTGATAGGTTGGCTATCTCCATTTCATTTAGTTCTTTTTCAGGGGTTTGGTTCTGTTCTGTTCTTTGGGCCATATTTCTTTGTCTGCTCAATTTGGCAGCCTCCCTGTGTTTGTTTCTGTGTATTAGGTAGAGCTGCTTTGACTTTCTATAAAAGGCACCTGTAAACTCTGTGGGATACAGCCTTAGGTAATTGCTAGGGTGCGGTAATCTGCTTACCACTATGTAGCCCTGTGTGGAGGGAGAGCTTGAAGAGGGGACTGTGCCACTGCCTGGCTTCTGTGGGTTTGCCTGCCAGTCACCCTGTTTCCAGTGACTTCACCCACTCCCTCTATGTGATTGGCACCCTTCCAGCTCTTACCTTGGGGTTGAATCTCAGAGTGGGTGGGTTTGCGTATGTTTTAAGACTGTCTGGGCCCTTTAAGTGGATTTTCCTGAAAATCCAGCAGTTTCCTCTGCCACCCAAACCTCCTCTGCTTTTTACAGCCAGAAGTTATGAGGATTTATCTTCCCAGCTCTGAACCCCTGGGTTATGTGGTCTGGCCTAGGGCTGGGATCACTCGCTCCCAAACTATCCCTCCTGATTTTTATCCACCCCATATGAATGTTGGACTGCCTGTGCCCATTCCACCACTGCCACCACTTCGCACCACACCACGTCTCTTCACCTCTCTACCCTGTCTCCGCGTCTCTGTCCCACCTACCCATCTGGATGAATGTGCCTTCTTTAAATCCTTGGTTGTCAGACTTCCATACAGTTCAATTTTGTGAAAGTTTTGGGTGTTATTTGTTTTGGGATTTAGTTGTAATTCTTTTCTGCAGCTGCGCAAGGAGGCAAAGTGTGTCTACCTATAGCTGCCTCTTGACCAGAAGTCCAGATTTTTCAGTAAATATTGCAAATGTATTTTTATGATTTTCCTAATAACATTTTCTTTTCTTTAGCTTACTTTATTATAATAATACAATATATAATACATACAATATACAAAGTAGCATTAACTGACTGATTAGGTTATTGATAAGGTTTTCAGTCAACAGTAGCCTATTAGTTGTTAAGTTTGAGGGGAGTCAAAAGTTAGCTGCAGATTTTTGGCTATGTGTGGGGTTCAGTGCACCAAACCCCTGCATTGTTCAAGGGTCAACTTTAGTTTGAAATGACCTCCTGGTGAGGACCATAGTCTTCAATGTAGAAAAATGGATGATGAGCAAATTTTAGGGAGAATAGAGGAGAAACTGGTATAGAAATTCAGGAAGAGTTCTTAGCCAACTATGGAATCATACTCAGTAGAGATTCTATATTTAAGGCTGCCTTGACTGATGCTACTCACACTCAGCAGTCTACCAGCTTGTCTCAGGGCCTCATTCAGAACCCCTCTCCACCCAAGTCAGGTGTCTAAGCAAATTACAGATATATGACATTATTTGTAGAGACAGCTGGCATGTAGATGATATATCCTCTTTTCTTTCTGGTTTAGAGATTGTCATTTTATGCCAAATGTCAGCAGTCTGTTCCATAAAAATGCCTAGTATCTATTAGAAGTCATGCAGTCATTCACCTAACATTCCTGTGAATCTGTCACAGAGCGGGTTCTGTGCTAGGCATAGACAATTATATGGTGAGCAAGACAAAAAGAGTCCCTGCCTCAGAGCTTTTGCATTCCTGGACCCCAGTCACTGCTCACAGGGACTCCCTTGAAGGAAGGGGCCCTCCTCTCTAGACACATGTGATGCTACATGTCTGAAGAGCACTGGATTCCAAGTCTTTATGGAATCCACTCTTTCTTAATGATTCACCATGGAATCTTTCTCACCCTCTGTTTCTCCATCTGTTAAACAGAGGCTGACATGAGTTCTCTTAGGACCCTTTCAATTCTAGAATAGCCCAATCCTTTGACCTTAGGAAAAATCTATGCCTCAGTTTCCATATTTGTTAAAGAGAAATCACAATGTTTGTCCCATTAACACCACTATCTCTGAACTTGAATTTAGGTAACAAGTGAAACAAGTGAATGAGTTTTAACAATATAAGGTGTCCATGGCAACATAAGGTACTGCTAAGACTATGATGAGAATGTGGCCATTGACATAGGACAGAGGAGGGAAGCCTTGCAGTTTCTGCTTGGGACCCACACCATACACCTCTGCCACTTGAATGGAGAGAATGGAGATCCCTGCCCCCCGTGCAGGTGTCTAACACAGCCTATAGTTATTAAGAACTGTTATTTCTAGAGAACCTCCCCACCCTACAGTGCTCAGGGCACGACACAGATATAGTACTATTGCTGAGGTAAGTAGCAGTTGCCTAATGAGAAAAGAGCCTCCTGTCACTGTTCTGTGTATTCCCTGGAAGCTCGGCTCAAACTGGTTCCTTCTCACTTCTGATGAATGCCTGAGTCTTGTCTTTCCCTTTTGCTGGTGCATGGGGCTTGCTTTTGAAAGCAGACCTACAATCTTTCTTTCTCCTAAGCTTGATAGTCCAGTGCCGTAGCCCCATCTAGGTCATTAAATACTATCAGCAGCATCCAGGCCAACTTTGCCACATTTCTATCGAGGGCTATAACTCACCCAGGAGGTGTCAGTGATGATTATTTTGTCCTTGATTCTATCTCAAACTCAAGTTTATCCCTGCCCTTGCAGCACAGAGTGGGAAATGCAGCTGATTGGAGATAAGCTCAATGCGTCTTGAAGGATGGTGCTCCTCTGAGTTTCTTGGCTACAGGATGGCACCAAGGGGTGCTTTGCATTGGTTGAAACACTGTAACAACTTAGTCCACTGTAACTGGACTAAGAAATATACTTTGACTAAGAATGAAGACATTGCACTATCATTTACATAGGGACTTGCTTTTGGAATTCCTTGTTCAGCTAAAGAAATGTTATGTGTATTGGTTTTGGGTGGTTTGTGCGGGTACTTGCAACAGAACAAACACTACAGGCATGTATTGTGCTCCCCCACCACCCCACCACTAGAACAACCAAGTGGCCCAGTCCCGTGTGCAAGTGAAGAGAACGTGCGAGGGTCATTCTGAGTCTCAGTAACGTTGTTTAGAAGGGAATTATTTACATACGAGAATTCTCCAAGGCAAGTCACGTGTGTCTGTGTGTCTGTGCTGTATCTGTGTTCAAGTTGTCTGCTTAAACACCCACCCCTTTGGGGAAAGTCAGTCCCATGGGCCAAGCAGTTCATCTCCCCTTAGCTGCTCCCAAAGAAACAGATCTCAGACTCACAAGGAGGAGGATTTGTGCTGCCTGGGCCTCAGGTAGTACATCACATTCACATATCCAGATTACAATGTTAAAATCGACTTTCTGCGTATTCCCTCCTGTGTCTATAAAGTACTAACTGTGCACCCCACAATGTCACAACAAGGAAATGGTGGGAGAATTAACTGCTTCACTCCTGTGTCTGACAGCTACAGTCTTTACTACAGTTCAAAGCATAATTCAAGTGTAGACCAGAAATGGGCAGTTAAAGTCAAGTTTAAAAGGCACAGTGTTTGTGTCACTTCTCATGTAAGCGTCTCCCGTTAATGTTGATCCCAAACGTGAATGAGAGGATGGTAATGCATATTTATTACACAGTACTGAAATACACTAGGGCACACCCCAGTTTAACCTAGATTTCTAGTCCAGTTAAAAATATGGGAAGATGGTAGGATATTTTTCTTTTGCGTGTGTATTCAATCAGTAAGAGAAGGCAAGTGGTCTGGTCAGTGCAAGGACTTAACGATAATAAAACTAACACCAGCTGATTGTAATTTATATTTTGGAAAAACAGTTGTTATGCTTTTCATTCCAAGGAGGGAAAAAATTGTCAGGCATGAGCACTTTTGAGCTTTTTGATCACTTGAAATTCATCTTCATTTTTGCATCAGAGGCTAAAGTAGCCCCAGGCCCAGATGTGCAGTTGATTTTTGTTCAATTTCAGCTCTTTGGGGAAAATTACACAGAATTGCATAATTTTTTCCCTGAATTCCCAGATTATGTAAACACACCCATTTCATTTTCACAACAGAGCTAGAGACACGCACTGGGAGAGCATGCTAATACTTTTTTTCTCTAACGTGTATTTTGAGGCAAACTTTGCACAAAGAAGGATTTAGAGCAACCTTTAGTAACCTGGGGAATGGCAGCATCTCGTGAGCCACTTTGCAAACACACGTGGATACGTGTAATGGAAACAATACACCTTCGCTTTCCTTCCCTTCCCTTTATACTGACATGCTGGGCCCTTTGATCCTGTATGAAGCCTCGAAATAGAAAACTTGCCTGACTTGGTTTTGCATTCGTGATCACTGACCTCTAAATTATATTGATCCAAACTCTAACCCCTTCCCATATGGCTTCACCGTGAACTGTCTCTGGGTACGCTGCTTCCAGGCTGGTCTGGCGCAGAAATGGTTATGTTCCGATGGCGAGGCAGCCAATGACCGGTGGAAGTGGCCCAGTTGCCCCGTTTGTGGTTTGTTCTGTAGGCTGTCCAGATGCCGGAGCTCGTCTGGACCGGCTTCAGACATTCAAGTCCAGCCAGGGAAGGGGGGAACGTGGAAAGACACAGACAGAGAGAGAGAGCCTTTTCTTCAACTCTTTGCCTGTGGTAAGGTCCACAGTGATAAAGCACAGGGTGAAAATAAGATTAGCTTACCTATGGCACTCTCGGGTCACCTATCAGACTTGGCAAGGTGGCCGTTAGTAACCGTTTAGGCTCAGATTGCAGGCTCCA
Source organism: Tonatia bakeri (assembly GCA_004024845.1). NCBI lineage: Eukaryota > Metazoa > Chordata > Mammalia > Chiroptera > Phyllostomidae > Tonatia > Tonatia bakeri. Next base: position 61,592 of record PVIA01004177.1, read on the forward strand.
TAGGCTCTTGTATAAACAGATACATTGTTTTATGACATTTGGTATGTGAACTGGCATCAGGAGATTTTTTCAAAAGGCTTAATTCCTCTCAGCGGTTTATAGGGTCTTAAATATGAGATTATTTGGTCAAAAGTAAAAATGGCAATTAAAAATAAAAATGGCCCGATACTAGGACCCAAACAAAGGTTTGCTTTGAACACACTTGTGTATGTTTTCCCACAGTCTGGACTCTCTCTGGAGTCGATAAATACCATGTTTGCCAACAGAATGAATGCTAGCAATTAGCAGCATTCTAACCAATGCTGGGTAAATAGCTGCATTGTTTGCTATGAAAATTACCAGTGAAAGACTAACTGGGATTGTTCCTACCAGTTCTGAAAAGAATCCCTCAGAGCTCTCTATTTCAGGAAAGGCAGCGTGATTGGGAATAAAGGGCATGGGCTGTGGAGTTAGACTGGCAAGGGTTAGAATCGCAGTTCAGTCATTCCAGCACCTCAAAGGGTGGTCCCAGACACCTCATCTATAAATAAGGGTGGAAATAACTATTCTATGGAGTTGTTACAAGGAGTGAATAAACCGAATATCTGAAAATAATATACATAGTGGAAGGAAAACATTTTATTAGGGTTAATTCCTTTCCTTTTCTTGATCCCTAAAAAATATCATCTGGGAGCAGACTTCTGCAGGAGACATACAGATCAAATATATTACTCTTCCACTTTGTCCCAGGCTTGCGTAAAGCTGTCAAAACCACATAAGGAAATGATTGCACCAGAACCAAAGCATGGTCTTCCGCTTCCAGCACAATGAATGACCAGATGTTTAGCGAAAACCCTCCCAGTTTGCACTTAAACATGCTAGGTAATGAATAGGTGATAGGTAGATAGATAGAGAGAGAGAGATAATAGACAGAGGAACTATAAAGGAGAACAAGGTCAAAAAGCATCCAGAAAGCTCTACTTCACAGGGGTAAGCAAATCCTGGAGCTGGCGTCTTGCGGTCTAGGTTTCAGAGCTGTGCAAAGCACCAGGAGTGACAGCCTGGACTCTGAGCAGGATGGGAGGGTGACTCAGATGTCCTTCACACAAATCCGAAGGATGACGTTCTAGTACATGAATTAGGGGGGAAGGGCCACACCACAAAACACTGGCTTTTCCTGGGTCCAAGTGATGAACGGTTCACCTATCTATAATTTCTAAGCTTATGAAGGAAAAAAGCGAGCACAGAGAAAAGTTTAAAAAAATATTTTAAGAAGTCAAGGAAGAAAGGCAGTAATAGAAGAAATACAGAGAAAGTAGAAGAGATACTACAAAATAAAATTGTAGAAATGAATCCAGATATCTCAGTAACCAATATCAATGCAATTGTATTACCTTTCCTTATTAAAAGACAAATATTGTCAAACTAGATTAAAACACACACATACACATACACCCCATCAGACAAAATCCATCTATATGTTGTTTATGAGAGACACCAAATGGTTGAAAGTAAAGATTAGGAAAAGGTATTCTAGGCAAACATGAACCTAAAGAAAGTCTTTATTAATATAATGATAACATTAAGCAAAAACAAAATTAAAGACAATAATATGCCAGAGATAAAGAGGTATGCTGAATTTTCTTAAGAGTTAGCATGCCTCAGAAAATTGTAATAATGTCAAATTTATAGGTAATGAACAGTATAGCTTCAAATATTAGAAACAAATGAACAGAATTACAATGAGAAATATATACCTTCACATCACAGCAGGAAATTTTTACTTACAGTTTTCAGTAAAATGTAGACAACTAGAACAATACAATGAATAAGCCTGACTTCAAGGGTATGTGTAGAATACTGTTGCAAAGTTTGGAAAGTAGAAATTCCTTTGAAGGAAACACAGAAAATTTATAAAAACTAATCATATTCTAGGGCATAAAGCAAGTCACAACAAATGTTAAAAAATGCACTTTATTGTACAGAATATAAACAAATCAGTTACAGAAAGATAAATACATGCATATGGACATTTAAAAATCCACTTTTAAATAACCTATGGGTCAGAGAATAAAAAATAATGGAAATGATGGAAATTAAATGACAGTATAAGTACTACTTAACAAAATAGATGAAGCTAAAGGAATACTTGAAGAGAAATTTATAGCCTCGAATGCTCATATTAGAAAAAAATGAGGACACCCGCTCATCCTCAGGGCATTCCCAGCTCCCAGGATGTGCAGTTTTCTCTTTCTTTGTTTCCGGGCCCTCTTCCTCAGCCATGCTCCCTCAGAGTCTCAGTCTGGCCAGGAAGCCCCCACACCTGATCCCCCTCTGTGTATTTACTGGTGCCAGGGGGACCAGGGCAGTGCTGTATGTAACATGCCTGGCATTGTCCAGCCCAGATGTCTGCTGGGACAAAAAGAATAACACAGAACCCTGGAACAATCGGTCCCAGTGAGCAATGTGTGTTCTACTTGGTGGATGTAGATTACAGCACACTGAAGAAAGAGTTCTGAATGAAACGTCTCACTGTAACGCTGCTTAGAGCATAGGCCTTGCGGGAGCCCTCTGCACGGTTTTCCACTTAACCAGGAAGTATTTCCCCTCCACATGCACAAAATGGTGTTGGTGTATTCTGTTGGGGTTTACACTGATTGATAAATATTTGAGACTTGAAACAAATGTAGTGAGTAAATCATTAACTGAATAATTCAGAAAAAGAGCAGCAGAGTAAACCTAGAGATAATGGGAAAAAATTATGATTAAAAAATACTAATAAAATAGAAAACCAAAATAGGTTCACAAACATCAAAAGTTCATTCTCTGAAAGGAATAATGAGTTAACAGGATTGACGACAAAAAATGAAATTGCACAAATAAATATGCAACTTTAAGGGACATAAATGCACAAGAAGTTAATCAGATAATGCAAAATTATAAAGGTTTGCAGATAAATTTAAAAATGTGGGTGAAGTGGATGTTCTAAGAATACATTTGTTTTTAAATAATGTAATGTAGTTTTAATAATTTATATTAAATATAAATTTTTATATAATATTTAGAAAAAGACAGAAAAGATAAATTATCCTATAACCATGAAAAAAATTAAATGAATAATTAACTTCATTTCTACTGGAAAACACAAGACCAGAATGTTGGACATGTGAGTTACGCCAAATATTCGGTTCCAAAATACATAGTCTTTTAGACAATAAAAAAGGAGGGAATATTCCCAAATTCTTTCTACAAAGCCAATGTTACCCTTGGATCCAAAACTTGACACACAGTATAAGGAAATAAAATCACACCCCATTCAAATATCTAGAACATCAACATGCACAAAGAACATTTGCAAACCAAATTAAATCATGGATTTTAAAATTATATACTGTACCATTAATTTGGGTTTATTCCTAGAAACAAGGTTAGTCCATTAGTATTTAATATATTTCCTCATATCAACTGCCTAGAAGAGGAAACAGTATGCTGTCTTAATACAAATCAAAAAAAATCATTCAATAAAATTCTACAACTGTTTGTGATAAAAATTCTTGGCAAACTAGGAATAGCATGGAACTTTTTTAACCTGATAAAGTTTATCTACAAAAAGCTTATGGTAAACATCATATTCAATGGTGAAATGTTTTTTAAAGCCCCTTGGAAATCAGGAACAATATGAGGATGCTGGCTCACCCTTCTATTCTACATAGTTTGTGGAGTTCTAGGGAAATGTCACCTAGAGAATAACTCATGTGCGAGGGGACATGAACTGGAATATTCACTGCAGCTTTCATTTTAACAGCAGAAACCTGGGAAGTCCCAATGATCCTTTGACGTAGCCTGGACAAACTAACTGTGGCATCTTCATAGAATGGCCTCGTCTACAGCAGGAAAGCAAAAGGGCCTAATGTGTGTGTGCCCCATAGGGCAACAGTGTTGACCAAAACGCTCATCACAGAAGAACAAACATAGATTATCAGTCCATTTATATGAAGTTAACATAAAGTTCATCAGAGGAAATTTTTAATACATATTTAAAAAAAACACATGTGTAAACTATAAAGAGAAATAAGGAAATGATTAACACAAAATTCAGAATCTTGTTACTATCTGAGGGGAGTGGGGAGGAGGAGAGCAAGGGTGGGCTTGTGTGTAATTTTTAGTATCTTAAGCTGTTAATAGATTCATGGTTATTATTGTTATTGTTATTAGTTAGACTCTACATTTTGTATGGTCCTATGATATTTCAGTGTATAAAACAAAACAAAAAATTGTTATGACTGTGGATGGAATACACCTTCTTCCCTGATGTTTTGCCCTGTTTCCCTATCAAAGGCATCCGTTTTGAAAACTGCAAATGTCATGTGCAAGAAACCTCCCAAAATAGTCATTTAACTACTGTTTTTTGTGCTGCTTGGTCTGTAATCAATTTTAGTTTCCTTCACACTCTTCTAAAACTATACTTTCTCTTACAACTGTAGGTTCGTGTCATGCAGCACTCAAACCTACATGCTCACTTGGTCATTTGCAAATTCCTTAACTCCCCTCAGGTGCTTTCTCATCTGTAAGGCAAAAAAAGGTATTGCTGGCCCCATGCCATGGGGCTGAGTATTGGACAAAATGGTATCAGCCTGGAATTTAGGAAGTCCTAAATGAATGTTAACTATGATGAATTGTTGCTAAGAAATGAAATAGCTTACACAGAGTTCCAGGAAAGTCTTGGCACATCACAACCACTCCTAATATCATGGATCCAGGCCTTATTTATTTCCCTTTACTGATATGACCTCTCAGAGACAATTGTCCCTACTTCCGGGACTATTCCCGCCTCCCTGATGCTCAGCCCTGTTTCCACAGGATAAGTTCTCTGAGGCAAGTTCTCTGCTTTCCCATCCATGTATCTGCATTGCCTATTACAATTTATTGTTGGGGCAGGGGGTCCTGAATGCTTACTGGATCTCTTAAAGGCCATGTATTGGTATCTGTTTCATAGCTATCATCATCTTGTATCTCGAAGTTCTTCATAGGGACATCCTAGAGCACTTCACTGTCCTGGTCTCCTTGGCTCTGAGCTTTCCTCTGGGGCTGATATGTTCTCCATCTACTTTGCCTAGTAAGGCATCACAGGTGCTTCCCCTTAAATAAAATTCAGTGAGATGACATATAAAAGCTGCTACCACCCAGGTGACATTGGAGATCCTTCTGAAAAATGGTTTTTGTTCCACGCCCTCTCTCCTTCACACTCTTTCCTAGCACTCAAGCAGTTCTCAGAATTCCAACAATGAATCATGGCCTCCCTGCCTGTAATAAGTGATGTGACTGCTTGTTCCCACTCCATTTCCTGTAAACTTGAAAGTCCTGTGACCCACGCTAACCCAATAATTATATTCAACTGATGCAATTACCCCTTGGCCTGCTCATGTTACAAAAGTTTTTATCTCTTCTTTATCCTTATTTGTTCTCTGTTTTTGCTATGTGTTCTTTCTCTTGGTAATTCAGGATATATGTTCCTGTCATCTTTTGGATTATAAAACCAAGTGTAAGACCTGGAGAATGGTCAGGGTGTGCAGGAGACAGTGCTAGGAAAGACGCCTTTATGGCTGTATCATTAATTTTTCTTTTAGTGGCTAAGCTCGAAAACATACTAAAATTCAGCACACAGTATGTTCTGTGACTCCCAAACCTCTCAAAAAAAGACCAAATAAAAATGAGAAATGTTTCCATTCAACGTACTGTGTGTGCAACGCAAACATTGTAATCCATAATAAACATTCAGAAAGGAAAGATGAAAACTTCAGCAAGACCATCCTATCCTCTGAGAATTCAGTGTCAACATGACAGACATATAGAGTGAGGTGGGTGAAAGAAAGGGGGTAGTAATGATACTGCGGACAGCAATATCCATTCAGGAAATGGAAATCTGTGGAAAGAGGAGTCACCTAATTCTTGGGCATTGGTCAAAAAAAATACACAAACATAAAGAAGGAGTTCAATTTATTTTATAACATTCTACTTCTGATTTTGGGTGGTTATACAGCTAGCCTGACTTTGTCATCTCCAGGATTCTGGGGTACTTCGGCTAATGTTATGTGCAATGTCCAGAAACTCAAAGGAGGTTAGTGCTAAGGGGATATGAAAGAATAGTCATTGTGGGAAACACACACACAAATACATAGAGGGAAAAGAAAATTCATAGGAATTTACAAAGCAGCCTGATAGTGTTACCATAATAAGCAGAGATTACTGCAGAAAACTATGGAGTACTTTCCCCTCCCCCACCACCACTAGGCAATCGCATTTCCCCAAAAAAGTCCTTATTGTGCCAGCCACACCATGTCTGCTGACCCCAGTTGACCCGTGGGATACCAGTGTCTGAACCTTGACAACTCCCACTGCACAGGGGAGAGATGAGAGATGCCTATAGTGGTAGTGACTTACCTAAAATCACAAACAGAGGCAGAGATGAGTCCAGGATCCAGGTCTGTTCGTGCTGATGGACTCAGCCTGAAGCTGTGAAGGAAGTCACGGGCAGGTGTTACATACAAACCACTTTTGCTAGCTGGAATAAAAGTAGGTGAGAGGAGTATAGAAATTTTGTAAATACCCCCAAAGTATTGGAGTCAATAAAAGAGACCAAAAACCTGATTGAATAAAACATCTTGCTTCCACCTCATTGCATCCTTGTCCATATTGATCAGCTGTAATAGAGCATGACAGAGTTATTGATTGACTGAAACAATTCTCAGGTATTTGGGAGCTAAAAACAGAAGCCTAAAATGAGGGAGATTAAGTGAAGAGAGTACTGGGACATAAGGAATTCTGTATTTATATCAATTTAGCAAATGATGTACTTGAGGCAGAATATGCCTCATTTTTTTACCTATGAGTTACAGGTAATCGTGTGTTGGTTATTGTATAAATTGCTGTTGCTGAAATGCCTACGTAATGTGTTTGCCTGGGTTTCCCATAACATTGATTTCTAAAATAGTCTCAAAAGCAGTGAAAACAGATTGGATACATACTTCTACATTTGTTCCCTACCAAAAAAAAAAAAACAAACCCCAACAACAAAGAAAAGTGTTAAGGGCATAAATCCATGAAGACGTAGAAAACAGAAGGGAAGCAGGCGGTACACAAATTTTGGAAGGTAGAAAGCGGAGGGACACATGGGAGATACATTAGCAGGCCCAAGATAGTAGTATGTGAGCTAAAATAATGAAGATCACTGGAGAGTTTGAAAAACAGTCACCACCAGATTGCGCTTCCACTCCTCATAGTCAAGAAACAGCCACACCCCCACCCTGGCCCATGACCGAAGCTGTATTCCTGAGCCTGGTGAAACAGTACACAGGAATGGGTGGGTGCACCAGCCACAGCTGAGAGCAACGCTCTCTAAAGAGGCCCCTCCAGGAAGACAAAATTGACGGAATACCTAAAGTATGGGATGTGTCCAGAGTGTACTTACCCAAGTGGTGAACGGTGTGGGGCTGAGTTAGTGTTTAGTATTGAGAAAATCAAACCAATTTAACCAGTAGATAATTATTGCCTCCAGGAAAACAATAGGCATGCAGGAAAGGAATTGTGATGAATAGTTGACTCCATGCTGAATTTTGGATAGCATTGAAATAGCATAGCAATGTCAACACTGTATATTGATTCAAAGAAAATTATAATATTGGCATGAAGAGAGGTGAGAAAGGAGAGCATATAAGACAGGAGTGGGAGGAGGAGGTATGTCCTCAGTGTTCCTAGTGGGTGATCAATTTTTTAAAGTTTGTAATTTTTTTAACAAGTAACAATACAAGAATATGATTTAGAGATATGGAAGTAAATGCCACACAGTAAGTTAGGGAAGGGAGGGCATTAGGGGGAGAGAGGAGGGATATTGCAGGCTTTTAACAGCAAATCTTATAGGGAAATTCAATTTTTTAAAATTAGGCATAGAACTCTGGCCTTTGTGGCTCATTTGGTGGGAGCAGCGTCCTGTGAACTGAACGCTCACTAGTTCAATTCTAGTCAGGGCATGTGCCTGGGTGGCAGGTTTGGCCCCTGGTTGGGGTGCATACGAGAGATAGTCAATCAGTGTTTCTCTCTCACATTGGTGTTTCTCTCCCTCTCTCTCTCCACCCTTCTCCTCTCTCTAAAGTCAATAAGCGTGTCCTTGGCTGAGAATAAAAATGAATAAATTTAATACAATAAAACCAGGCCTAGATATCTATGATTAAAATACATCTATAATTTGTTGACGTTTGTGGGAGCAGTGATAGGGATAATTTTTTTCTACATAAACTGAAAGAGACTGTATATTATAGTGACTTCAATATTTGTTTAAATAGGCTCTAAAGTCAGAACATTACAAAAATGATATGAAATTATTTTTATTTTGCAGTTTATATGGATTGTGGTATTCAAAAATAACGACCATAAAAATAACCCAATCTGGTTTTAAAAATCTGATATCGCCCTGGCCAGGCAGCTCAGTTGACTGGAGCATTGTCCTGCACACCAAAATGTTGTGGGTTTGATTCCCTAGGTCTGCAAGGCACAGACCTAGGTTGCAAGTTCAACCCCTGGTTGGGGTGCACATGGGAGGCAGCCAATCCAAGTTTCTCTCTCACTTCGATGTTTCTCTCTCTTTCTTTCTCCCCATCTCGCCCCTCCTCTTTCTTCCTCTTTCCCTTCCTATAAAAGAAAAAGAAAAAACTCCAATCTTGCTGGCAAAAGTATATATACTATAATCCTCAACTATCGTGCCACTTTTTTTCATTTTTATAATTTCTCTGGTTTTCATCAAATGTCAGATGAAGGGGTACCTTTTTTAAAAAAAGATTGGTGGTCCCAGTGTCAAATATCTTAGAACGCATCACTCAGTGAAAAATGGTCTATGAGCTTTCATCTTATTGGATTTAATGTCTGCTCTGATAAGTTACTGTTCGTAAAACAAACAAACAAAAAAGACCTTTATAACCTGCAACATAAGTGTATTTGAAACAAATGAACAAAAATAAGATGGCGATAGAGCTGAAAAGCCAAATTAGTGATGGCATCTGTTTCAACAGCCAGAAGTGAGGAGGAACAGAAAGTGTCTTCTCCCCAATGCTGCATCTTTCCCAGCAAACCCACTCTGTCCACGTGCTATTGTCAGGCCTTCCAGTGAGCTGATGGAATGATGTGCCCTAGCTTAGGAATAATAGGAAGCAGATGGCCTCGGCCTCCTCGGAACATCTCATTTTAACTGCTTTTATTTATCTCCCACTTTGGGCTGTATTTCTTTAGGACATTTTTTGATCTTACAGATAGTAGAAATTATTTTCTGAAAATCATGGCATTGTAAGACTGAAAAATTCTCTGGAGTTTATTGAGTCTACTTGCCTCCAGATAAATTATATTTATATGCCTTTTACTTAAAATGACTAGGTGGGAGAAGGGGCAGTCATCGCTCCCTCTGGTATCTTTGTACATCTTAAAGTCTTAGATATGGAGCTCTGTGGTTCTTAACCTTTTTTTCAGTCATGAGACTTTTAATCTCTAAGACCCGCTCTTCAGAAAAACTCATTCATGCAGATTCTGTATACATTTTAGGAAATCACAGGGTCCCTGAAGCTCATTCATAGACCACTTAAGTGTCTGTGAACCCGTTATGAGTCTGATCCAGATCACTTGCTGTGCAAATAGACACTATATAGGTGTTGAATCAAGTGAGCGAATGGACCCAGAGAGAGGGACTCCAGTTCCAGCTGACTTACTGGGTGAAAACAAGGGCATGTAATCCATGCCCCATGTTATACCTTGGATTTCCCTCTTGGAATGTGGAGAATTGGTTTGGGATCGTTTTCTCTCCTTGCTCTTTGGACTCTGTCTGCCCTCGCATCATCCGCCATCCATCCTAAAGCAACAGTTAAAGAATGATTTCTCCTTGAATTTATGTCCTCAACTTGTAAAAAGTGCCCTCCCTGTACATCTTGCCATTCTGAAATAAATAAATAAATGATTCTTCATCAGGCCCGATTTGTTCTACATACTCATGGCTGCCATATGGCTTCAATGACTTGTCAAGTGGAAATGCATTTAATATCTCATAAAACCTACATAAAGATGTTGAACACCCATAATTAAAGACGAATCCTCTTTGAGATATCGCTTTACCAATTAGCCACCTGGAGCTGCCTGGCTAAGACTTAAATCAATTAGCCGTTGTGGACATCTTGAAGATGTACGAGTCCTAAGGAGAGGTGGGAATACTTGGCAAGTTTAGTGGTGATGATATGCCAGCGTATCTGGATTCAGGAGACTCTTGTTATGAAAGGACGCCTTGCAGACCATTTCTGCTCCCTCAGGTAATCACCATTGGAAGTTAACTGAGCGGCATCACCTGTGCCCTGCCCTTTGCAGGATAATAAAACTTTCAGTGACCACATGAACAGCAATGTAGTAGAGGTCATAGGAAGGCACTTGAGGAATTAACCTTACTCCATGGGTGGTCCTTTCTACTCTACAAAGGAAAATAAGTCTCCATGGAAGTCCCCACCTTGTGATGCTGCCAGGTTCACAAAATTTTGTTGTTCTCTCCTCCTTCTATTCTCCTTCGATTCTCCAACCAGGCAGGGACAGCTTGGGGAATGGAAAGCTTGGTGTGCCTCTGAAACGCTCTAGGGGCACATGTAAGACAATGCAGATGCCCGTGTCACAGTCCCAGAGTTCCAGGGCTCACTCCGGTACATTTGCTTCGTTTTCCGTCTTCCCCTGGCCTTCTGCCTTCACCCATTTCACCCCTGAGCACGTGGCAGTAATCGTGTTCTCACTGTGGCAGTTATGCTGACCAGCATTAGCAAACAGGCAGCTCTCCGTGTCCTGCAGGCTTTGCAATGGGTGACCGGTGCTTGCAGACTGTTTCCCATTAAAATAATGTTGTCTTCCCCTTTTGGCTTTGAAAGCCAGAAGACTACTCCAAGACATTATTTATGTCATTGAATTGAAATGTGAAGACAAATTTTAAGGTGGAAACTTAGTAAAAGATGACCAGAAGTCCAGGATTTGAGCATGTCCTTTAGGGGAACTTGGGAAGGAGCGAAGTGGAGGAAGACATGTCAGTGTCCATCTGACAAAGATGCTTCAAAGGCTAGTAAGTTCCCTTAGAAGAAATGCTACGGGAGTGGTCCCCCAGAACCATTTGCCGTATGGAAAGACAGTTAACTAGAAGATCGTTTTGATTTTTGCAGGTTTCCTTAAGAGAGTAAGAAAGTTGGACTCAAACTGAAAATAAAACTGGAACTGATGTTAAGAAACAACAAAAAATAGCACTATTTTAATAGCAATGGAATGTGGCTTTGGTGGTCACAAAGTAAAGGAAGTCTCGAGTCCCACAATTAAATCCATCTTCTCGAGGCCTGGAGGGAGTGGCTGGTGCATTCGCACTTCGGGCAGTCCCGTGGAGGTCTGTTCGTGAAGTTACTGAGAGCCCTGTGTGCATTTCCACAGCTGCTCTGCCACACAGGCACTAGCTCGGAGCAGAACCCGTCAGCCAGCATCTCCTAGTACATACACACAAAGTTCTCCCGCTGTATTTTCACAAAGGCTCCTCTTGATCTGTGCTGGGATCTTTCTCCTGACGTTCCTCTGCATTCAGCCTGGAGGTCTTAACCGCCTAGAAGCTAGCAGCCATACCTTTATGGTGGGGGAGTGGGGAGGGTTGCATTTAGGGCAATACCTCAAATAAAAAAACAGTCTTTAAACATGCAGATTAACTCACTAACAGATTTAGAGGGGCATCGGGGATACATGTCTCTGTGCCTCAGAACAGAATTCTTTTACTTAACTTCAGTTAAATGTATGTCTGAAAGTTTCACATCTTCCAATAGTCAATAGTTGAAATAATGCCATATCCCTAATAATGCCACTGATTTTTCTATCCTGTTTTGTTCTGTTCCCACATCTGACAGTGAAAGTCTCACCTTTGCATACCCTCTGCCATTGTTTTCATGTGTCCACACTTAAGAATTTTCCGTGCTTCATACTTTGTAGTTTTCTTCCCAACAGGAATCATAGGTAGTGGGCACATTTTACAAAAACAGGGAAATGAAGCAAAAGCACTTTATAAAGACTGTTTTAAAATACCAAAATATAGTGGAGAGGGAATAGGAGCTGAAACAGGAGTGGCAGGTGCAGATGGTTATTGAAATTGGGTGATGGGTCACGTGAGTTCATATTATTCTTGCTATTTTTGCATATGTTCAAAAATGTCTATAAAGTAATGTCTTTAAGTTATTAAAATAAAAATATGTCAAATACTTGTCAGGAGAAATGAGATCTCTTCTTCCTCTCATCTTTGGTTAGGATTACTTCGGCGCCTTCCCCCATACAGAAGTGTTCGTAATAGCTGAACTCCATGCTACAGCTCCTCCGCAGTCCTGGGTGGTTTGTTTCCAACCAGAGTCTAGCCATGGCCTTGAAGTCTTCAGATTTCCTTTGGCTTTCATCCTGAGTACTGCACAGAAGCCTGTTTTGTACCCCAGGAAGACAGAAGGGGCTGCCGTTTGAGATGCATGGAGTAATCCTTTTGCTCTGTTCGCATGTGAGAACGTGTGCATCTCCCAGGAATGTCTCCAGCGCGACGGTTCCTTTTCCCTGTTGTCCGTGCTGCCACCTCCTTCTCCTGTTGTTCACTGAAAAATCATTCATGTCTATTCAGGCTTCAGGTCTGCATCTGCTTTATGCTTTCCATCTGCTCTGTGTTGTAGTTTCTTAGTAACATATCAGGTTCTGGGTAACTTTTAAAGGAACAGTCAAGTGTGCATGAGCCTTGAGCTTTCTATCTTAGTGGGGAAGTTTCTTAGATGTTAACAGAAATAGAAAAAATGGTGTTTTGTTACCAGGTAGAAGTCACTCCGCCTTTGAAAATTTGTGAAATTTTTTTTTTTATCCTCTCTCTTTCTCTCTCTCTCTCTCTCTCTCTCTCCCCCCCCCCCCCCCCCCCGCCCTTAGCATCATCCAAAATCCACTCTCAGAACTAAATGACCTAGTCTCCCTGGCCAGACTGAAGGTCAAACATTCCATACCGAAATACCCAGCGTATAGTAAGTTGAAAATAGAAAAGTCCCACCTTTTTTTCCCCATGGGAGCCACCAGGCTGAGAGGAGCATGCTCCCTCCTCTCCACACCGGGGCATGTGCTCGTCCACTGATACCAGTGCACTCTGGAAAGGGGGAATCATCCGGCAAAAGTGTCCCTTTGCCCCCTATTTGCAAGGCTCCCATTCCACCAGATATTGTGAACCTTGTTCACACCAAGTGGCACAAACACAGCAGACACAGCAAACACAGTTCACCTTTGCTGTCAGTGAACTGGCAGGACATAAAACCAGGGCTGAGTTCTGGGGTGCTGGCAGAGCTGTGGCTCGAATTCCCAGAGTTCAAGGTGGTGGGACTCGTTGTCTGGGCCAGGGTGCTTTTGGAAATATGTGTTGTGGGGGCTGCATGTTTGCACCAAACAAAACCTGGCACCACTGACACCACAAAGCGAACACAACACAGGAGCGATCTGCCATCTGCTCTGCCCTGGCTGCCTCAGCCTTACCAGCATGGTCCTGTCTACAGGTCATCATATTGAGGAAGTTCCAGAACCTCCTTTGGTGGCTGAAGGTAAAGTTGAAGGCTGCAAGAAAACCAAGGAGGCTGTTTTGCTTCTTTAGAAGCTTGAGGCCTGGAATAACATCGCAAAGGTCTATGCCTCTCCATGAATGAGAGCTGGCAAGGGCAAAATGAGAAGCCATCCTTGTATCCAGTGCAGGGGACTTTGGATCATCTGTAATGAGGACAACGGTCTCCTCAAAGCCTTCAGAAACCTCCCTGGAATGACCCTGTCTAAGCAAACTAAACATTTTCAAACTTGCTCCTGGTGGGCACGTGGGCCGTGTCTGCATTTGGACTGAAAGTGCTTTCCACAAGTTCAAGATGATCTGTGTGGCACTTGGCATACAGCAGCCTCCCTCGAGAGTGCCTTCCTGTGCAAAAGATGCTCAGTACAGACCTCAGCAGAATCTCGAAAAGCCCAGCGACCCAAAGAGCCCTCTGAGCACCAGGCAAGAGGATTCATTGCAGAGTCCTGAAGAAGAATCCCCTGAAAAACCTGAGAATCGTGTTGAAGTTAAACTCATGTGCGACGACCATGTGCCGGAACATTACTCTCCACCGGGCCAGGAACCACAGGCTCCGGGTGGATAGAGCAGCTGCGGCACCGAAAGCCAAACCAGATGAGAAGGGGGTTCCAGGCAAGAGGCCGGTGGTAGAGAAGAAAGGAAAGAATGCTGTCGGTGTTAAGAAGCAGAAGCCTCTGGTGGGAAGAAAGGCTGCAGCTACCAAGAAACCAGCAACTGAGGAGAAGCCTGTGGGAAAAAAACCCACCACGGAAGGAAAGAAGTCTGCAGCCTGAACTTGGATTTGTTTATTCCGTAAAGGTCAAAACACTGTGTACAGCTAGTTCTGAATAACCGTATCAAAGGCAGTGAGAAACATGAAAAAAAAAAGGCCCTTTATATTTACGTCTCTCTTTTTGATAGTAGGGGCAAGTGGCTCTTGATCAGAGAAGCATAGTCTCCAAAGTGTGACTTCCTTTTTTAAAAGATTTTATTGATTTATTTTCAGAGGAAGGGAGGGAGATAGAGAGGGAAAGAAACATAAATTGCTTGCCTCTTGCACACCCCAACTGGGGATCTGGCCCACAACCCCAGCATGTGCCCTGACTGGGAATCAAACCAACAACCATCTGGTTCATAGGCCAGCACTCAATCCACTGAGCTATATCAGCCAGGGCCATCCTGTGACTTCTGAGTCAGATACTCAGATTCAAATCCCATCTCTGCAAGGAGCCACCCAAGGGTCTGCTTTGCCCTCTGTGGAATGGCTGGATAATAGCTACCTTGGAGTATTGGCATGGAGATAAATAACCTTTGAAAAATGTCCAATGTGAAACCTGTCACCTATTGTAAAAACTTTTACAAATGGTCAAAAGCTGTAATTACTATGAACTCTGCCTAGGAAAGTGTGAACTGTGGACTATAATAAAACCAGCGTTTTCTTGGTTGCCAAATTAGTCGAAACCCATTTTCACATTAACAGCAGGCTTTTGCTAACTTAGAAACCACAGCCACCAAGAGGCTCCAAAAGAAGGTCTTCGAGACTGCTGCTCATTTAACATGTCATGTCTACAGATAAAAACTTTTGCTGCAATGTGAGAGGCTCAGTGGATTTGATTATTTCCCGTTCCTATCTACCCAGCTGTCATTATGTGTATCCTCCAAGGTGGAGGTGTTCTGACCAGGGAGGGCTTGGTCTGGACAGGAGTTTCATGCTTTGATTTTGTTTTGTGTTTGAGGTTAGTAACGAAGAATCCAGGAGAACTGTTGATGCTCTAGGGAAGGTAGAGACATCACCTTATTTCTGTTTTCTATGAAGTTGAAAATGACAAAGAACAGTCATGCTAATAATAACTGTTACTGTGTCTAGTCAAGTTCCAAAGAAATCCACTGCTTTTGAGGAAATAGAAGACTTTGATGAGAGCAGATTTTTTGACATGGAAAATTTTGACAGTCAAATTTTTTTTAAATTTTTTTTAAAGATTTTATTTATTTATTTTTAGAGAGGGAAGGGAGAGGGAGAGAGAGAGAAATACCAATGTGCGGTTGCTGGGGGACATGGCCTGCAACCTAGGCATGTACCCTGACTGGGAATCGAACCTGTGATGCCTGGTTCGCAGCCCGCGCTCAATCCACTGAGCTATGCCAGCCAGGGCAGACAGTCAAATTTTTTAGTAACATCTATATTTATTCATTTATGCTTTTAGCAAACATTTATTGAGTATTGTCTTTGAGTCAGGTATATTGTTAGACCCTGGGATGGCAAAACATGTAAGGATGTTATAAATGGAGAGAAACCTGAGTTAAATTCTATCATTTGAGGACAGTTTCCAGAAGATGGACTGAGTTTAAATAAAGCCACAGGGAATGGTGGAGTTCCCCAGGTGTCATGACAGTGACCATCATTACCATTCATTGACCCAGATGAGTCCTAAAAGCTGGAGAGAAGCTCATAGGAGTAGGTCACCTCTGGGAGATGCACTGTGGACCTCATGCAGGGAGCTCCAGCTGGGGAGGTAGCCAAAGAGGATAAACACCAAGGTCACTCATCTCCTGGCTTCTGCAACTCCTGCTAGAAGCCAGAAGGACTGGGAACCCATCAGTGCGGTTCACAGAGGCCAGCCTCCCAGGGCCTAGAGCAGAACAGGGAGGGAGCTGGAAAGGGGAAAATCCGGCACCACTACAGACTCCCCAAAGAGACTTGGTTCAGCAGTAGAAAATCGACACACAAGGGGATACATTTTAATACCCACAGTAATTAGCATGATACTGACACTTAGAAAATAATATGAGAGCCCAGATGACAAAGCTACCAGCTCTGCTACTAGGGAACATTTATTCTAAATCTCAAAAAATGAGTATCAGTTTGCTGGATCAAGACAGAATTCCATAAAGGGCAGAGGAAAGACAAGTATATAGATCACACAAATATACAAAACTTGCCTAGAAATCATCAGTGTGGCCACTGTGTAAGATACAGGGGACACAGAAAAAAGATTTGGCACTTTGTGAAACCTTGTTTGGATTCTTAGAGAATAACCCCCAGAGTCACCAAAACACGTCCAATAAGCAAGTGTGAGATACTTCTGACCCGCCAGCTTTGAGAACCGAAGTCCCACAGCTTTGTTAATTTGTTACAACTAAATGTGATATGCCTTCGCAAGTGCCATCATTTTGACTCCTCCTTTCTGTTCTAGAAATGGGTAGATGCAAAGAGCAATGGTTTGGGGGACAAGCACAAGCTGGTGCGTCAGGAGCCACGGTCCATCACTGGAAACACCATCCAGCCTTCTGTCTCTCAGCTCTCCTGTCTCTAAACTGGAAATCACACTTGCTCCCTCAGCTCTTCCTGAGATTGTTGTGTGGATCAAAGGTGCCTGGATGCATGTAGAGAATGTGACAGATAAGATGCTGTGATGGCTCCTTCTCCCACATCAGTAGCGACTGAGATGGGCCACACATGTGAATTTTCCAAGTAATTAAGTCATGGTCCTTTAAAGCAGAGTTTCTCAGTCTCCATACTATGCACATTTAGAGCCAGAATACTTTTCTGCAGGGGTGTGGGGGGCTGTCCTGAGTACTGTAGGATGCTTTGCAGCATCCCTGGCTTCTACCCACTGGCCATTGGCATTCTCCTCCCCCAAACAAACAACTGTGACAATGAAAAATGTCTCCAAATTTTGTCACATGTCCCCTTAGAAAGCAAAATCATCC
Organism: Tonatia bakeri; assembly: GCA_004024845.1. NCBI lineage: Eukaryota > Metazoa > Chordata > Mammalia > Chiroptera > Phyllostomidae > Tonatia > Tonatia bakeri. Next base: position 78,918 of record PVIA01004177.1, read on the forward strand.
CTTTATTGAGAATCACTACACTAAACATTCTTTTTCAGCCTTAACCATTCTGCATGGTAATCTTTCTAAAATACATTGGTCACATCCTGGCCTGTTGAACAGGGCTCCCGGGCTGCTACACTGGAACACTGGCTGTAACAATTACAATGTCATCAAAAGCTGTTAGAATTACTTTCCTGCATCCCTGGTCTGCTGCGTGGTTGTAGACCTCATGTCTGCATTTCGTGCTTTTTGTTTTTCCTCCCTCTCTCCCTGTGAGGCTGACAGCTGTCACTTTCCTGTAATCATCAAAGTGTACTAATTCTCTCTTTCTGATCTGCTGAGGATTTAAAATGCAGTTAGCCAGTTTTCATAGAATGTGTCTAAAATGAGAAGCAATCCCCAAGTTTGGGCCCAGGTGTGCGGGAGCCTGGCCTGTGGCCTTGGTCTGTTTGACCCACGAGAAGGCTTTCTTACTTCTCGGTTCTGAATTCCTCCTTTTAGGGACATCTGCCAGGTGAGTGTGGTGTTGCCACAGTGATTATCAATGTGCCCGTATGATTTTACTCACATCGGTTTTCCCATGTCCTTGATCTAGGATGAAATAAGAGAGGAATAAAAATAGTTCAAACATTCCTACCAATTGGGTGCAAACATTTCAGAGAACAATTAGTCTTTTATTTCCTCACCACCCTCCTCACCCCCGCTTCCATTTAGAAATTATAGGAGAGGAGAATACGTCAGTTATATACTGTCCAGGAGGCTACATGGAGCCTGGTGTCGATAACACAAATTTCTAACAGGTTAGCAGCTGGTACAGTGGCGTGGTACCAGGCACGTTGTAGGCACTCAGAAACTTTTGGGGAAGGAGACGCATGAATGAATAATAAGAATATAACTTCACTTTCCAATTGTCAAGATAAAAAAAAAACTTATGTAAGGTGTATCAAACCAAAGATAACGACTTCAAAAATTCAGATGAGGAACGTGGTTTGTAATGAAAGTGCAGGCTAATCTTTCATGTCACAGGTAAAGAGGGAGCTGCCATCGTCCCAGAGGGAGAAATAAAATGATTATACGTCAGCCCGCTTGCTGTTCTGCTGCCATTCTCTTTTACGTTTGTCGGTTGGGAGTGGCCCGGCAGACCTCAGCTCACGGGACAGCATTCAGTTCCTCCTTGTCCCCCCATTGCATGTGTTTGTGCTTTTCACTGGACAGGAAGAAAGGGGATGACTCTCAGCATCTGCCTGACACCAGCGGACAGAATCTCAGGTATCTCTAACAGCTTGCTTGTCCGAGTTGTTAGGCTATTTCTGGCTGCCATAGCAAGGACTAATCTCTCACGCCAGAATAAAGGAACCTGTAGGGGAACTCTTACCTGAATGGTGTGCTCTGAAAGGTCAGAGGAAAGCATTTCACTTTTTAACAAATGGCTCTGGACAGAATAAAAAAGGGATCAGGGTCCAATAGGACTCTGAACACTGGGAGAAGAATGGCATTTGACTTGCTGCATTTTGTCAAGGTCTTGACTGATCTTAATAGCCCCCATGGATGACAGATTTCCAGATAGTGATTCTGGACCAGCCAGATCCTTGAGAAAGGAGGCCAAGACGGACTTGTTTCCACTGGGAATGTGGAACCTGCGATCATGCTGCTATAGCAACATCACCCACGGGGCTGGTCTTGGATCACCCAGAATCCAAGCTTACCCGCCCCACCCCGCGCCTGAACTGAACGAGCCCAAGGATGCTGTGACCTGTACTTGCAGATTTCATCAGGTCATTCCAGCGAGGAGTTCTGTTGAGGAAATCAACACCGCATGACCTGGCTAACCTCAAGAAAATAGCCAGTCCTTGGGAGATAAAGAAATCCTTAGAAGATAGTATCCTTCTAATTGTATTTTCAAAAAGGCACCATTAGTCAGAAAAGATCTCTGTGTCTCTAGGGGTCTGCAGTCTCGACCTTTCAGATGGGTCACTGATTAACTGGGGTGGGTGGAGGGTGCTTTCTATTGTGGTAACTTTTGACTGTATTTTGGCAGAAGGCGCCTGACTAAATCAGGGGCTGCTGTGGGTGAAAGATACAGCTTCTCCGGCATTTCGTCTCCTCAGAGCAGGGCAGGAATTAGATGGAGTGACTTGGGAAGGTGACAGGTACTTAGCTTTGTTTTGTTCTATATTCCTAGCAAAGAGTAGTAGGCAGTGGTTCCTGGCACCTTTTCGAATGCGACGATCACACAGTGATCTCTTAAGGCCAGTGTGTCTGGAGCATGAGCAAACTGGGACCGGTAAGAGACAAGTTCAGCTCGGGCAGGACCAGGATTGGTAACCGAGTGGGAAATGAGGCATGAGGGGGACTTAGGCAAAAGTGGAAACAGCGCAGCGGTGAAATTCTGGGTCGAATTCTCTCAGTCTCCTTGAATCTAAGGTACCCTAAAGGGCTCATTGAACAGTGGGTTCCGAGGCTGAAAAGGGCGTCAGTGCAGAGATGTTGAGCTAAGGAGGTTTTGCTGCCCATTCTGTGGTTGTTTATCGGGTCCTTGCTAGGTGCTGGCCATTCTTCTGTGTGTGATTTAAGGGGATTGGTAGAAGCCTTTGAGGTGTGAATTATGACCTTTATTTCCAAAACGGGGACATGGGGGCTTCTACCTCATTTATCTTAAGTCAAGTTCCAGTCCAACGTGTGCAAGACAAAAGCAAGGTTTTATTTGGAAATGGCAGAACTAAAAGGAGAAAGCAGGCTTTCTGCTTGCCTTGTCCATTTTACACTAGATAAAATTTTTCTTATGCTTCCTAGGTTAAATTAATTTTTGAGGTCTAACCTGGGCAACTAAGCTCCAGGAATAGTACTGTGTCAAAAGGAAAATGTTTCCTCATAGCAAATGTAAAACTGGTAACCTGTAGGCTAGCCACACATGTTTATATTAGTTATGGAGAATAAGCTTTGTGTGTAATAAGTGAGTATATGTGTGCATGTGTATGTGAATAGTAGTTGCTTATTTAATAGATCCTGTATCCACTCTACCCAGAAATATGTCAAAATAATAGATATTAAACTGTTAAAAACAGCCATCTCCAAAAGATAGGATTTAGGGTCACTTCATTTTATTTAGTCTTCCTTTTTTTGGTCAATCTACATTTTTTTCTATAGGGGGAATGGAGCAAAATTATACTTCTGAAGAAGACTAGAAAGAAGGAGCAGGCACACACCTGGCTCTTTTTAGAACCAGGTGTGCCTGGTTTTCCCCTTCTCCAAAGTCCATCCTGGCATGTGTTGATATCATCACAGTGATGCAGCTTACTTCATCAGTTTGAAGGTGATCCCGTGAGCTTACCAATGTAAAGTCTGTGCAGGTATCAAAATACCAAAGGCATCAACTCAACAAAATTGAGGTTAAATCATGAAAGTCAGGATTGAGAGGACATTGGGACTAGGCATCGGGGAAGAAACATGAGACACCAAAGGGAAGGAGTAGTTTGTACCTGATCTAGAGGACCCTCCAGCAGGAGATGTTGGTTTGGGGTGGGGCGGTGAGCAGGAACAAAAGAAACTAACAACAGAGTTGTCCATCACAGCCCCTGAAATCAATCTGGGGGAAGGAACAAAGGGTGGGCCTCACAGCACGAGAGGGGCTGTGGAAGGATGGAGAAACACAGGCCACGGAGAGAAAGTGGAGACGAGCTGGAAGCTGCGTGGTGGACAGTGTGAGGAACAGCACAGCCGAGCCGTAGGCACGGGTGTGTCTGAGCGGTCCGTCTGTGGTGTGGTCACGCAGGGGCTGAGGGGCTCCTGTGATTCATTTGTCATGGGAAGAAGAAGTAGGGTGGGAGCTTGTGCAAGGAGCAGGGCCCCGAGGACAGAGGGCATGGAAACAATTCAGACACGTGTTGTTAATGATGGTCTCCCAGGAGCCTGGTGTGGAAAGATGGATGATGGCATAGGGAGTATTACTTAAATCCTTTCCAACATAGCTCACTGTCTCTTTCCGTGCGGCATGAATGATCTTCTCTGGACCTTTCTTGTTTCCAGCCAGGAGGCTGCAGCACTGATAAGGGCTATTGGGAAGACCAGTGTCACAGCGCTGCCACTTGTGCCACTGTTCTTCACCATCCCTTCAACCCCGTCCCAAGAGGCCCCAGGGTGGAACTGTTCCGTGCAACCTGATACCTGACGTGTAGGGATTGACTCGAGAGTGATTTTTCAGAACTGAAGTTGTATTCTAAAATAAGAGGCTTCTGGCCCCATTCCCACCACTCTCCTCAACGTCTTTCATCTTCTGTCCACAACAGATGTGGCCAATTTTCCCATAGACGGAATCTATTTGACTTGCAGGAGACTGTGGTATAGGCATTATTATTGTTATATTGGTGGTTGTCATTGTCATTTAAACTTGACCTTTTTCTAAAAGTGTTTGAGAGAATGTCTTGGATACAATGGAATCTTTCAACAAGATTCAAGCGTAAGAACTTTTTAACAGAAGGTATAGTTATAACCCAAAAGCCTCGGGGTCCTATTTCACCTTCAGGGCATTTTCTTCTTGGCGCATAGCTGGTACTCTACAAAATGTTTTGGAATTAAGAGTAAATAGGTTTGGTTTCACATAAATCATCTCTCTGTTGCCTATTAGTGTTCTATTCACTGGTCAGATTACCTTCCTTTTCTGGGCCTGGCCTGGGCTGGTGGATGGGTTAGTGAGTTCATTCATTTACCCATTGAACTAACCGAGCATGTGCTAAATGTCAGAGGTTATTTGAGGCATAGAGAACACATCACCACTACATGGTCTCATCTCAGCACCAACGATATCAGGAACATAAGCTTCACAAAAGACTTGCCATTGTTGACAATGGTGTCCAAGACAAATTTGGGCCTACTATTTACAAGGCAACTTGTTAGACCATGAGGTGCAGAGAATATATAGTGTAGCCTTATGAATACAAAAGAAAGATAGGGCATTTTATTTCAAAATAATTATATGGAACATTATAGTTTATGATAATTTAGTATAGATAATTTATTTAACCATTTGCACAGAAATGATGCAGAATATGGCTGCCACCATTCCTATTTTGGCAATGAGGTAACTCCTAGAACCACGAGGTGTTTGTCTAGGTTCTCCAGACAAATAAAAACAGTAGGAGAGAGGGGGAGGCTGAGAAGTTCAAGGACTGCAGTCAGCAAGCTGGAGACATAGGGAGCCAATGGTATAGATTTCAGTCCGAGTCAGAAGGCAGGGGAAAACCAATGTCCCACCTCAAAGACAGCCAGGCAGAGAATGTTGGGGAAGGCAATCTGCTTTACCAAATATACTGATGTAAGTGTTGATTTCATCCTGAAACACACTCACATACACACTCAGTTTAACCAAATATCTGGACACCCTGTGGCCCAGACACATCAAATTAACCATCACCTGTGCCTTCCCCAAGAATGTACATCACAAAGAGGAAGATCTCAGCATGCACAGCCTTCCACAAGTTTCTCGTTGAAATACCAACCATGCCCACCTCTACTTAGCTTTGGCAAACACAAAAATGGGTTATGTTTGGGTATGTGTTATCAATAGCTGGTTCACAAAGAAATATTCAGCTTGTGTCCCTTCTCTCACTAAAGCAGCTTCGTTGGCCAGGGGCCTCTCCTACCTCTGCTGGGCTAAGAGCTCCCACCATCAAGGCCATTGGTCCACGAGGCACCTAGACTGTCAATCAACATTTGGTAAATGAAAGGGAGGGCGGGATGAGGTGGGGAGAGGAGGAGAAGGTAGCCAAGGAATGAAGATAAATAGAGAGTGGAAAAAGTGAAGAAAAAGAGAGGGCAAGTGAGGAAAAGAAGAAAGAAAAATGAGGAAAGGAAGAGAGGAGAAAAGAAAAAGAGGAAGAAAAAGAAAGCAAAGGCAGCAAGAAAGGTTCTGGAGCTGGACAGGGACAAGGGATGACCGCTAGTTAAGCTGGAAGCACGTGGACTGGGCCGGAGCAAAAATGACAGGATTCTTCCAGCTCTGCTGAAAGCAAGCCCAGGGCAAGCTCAGACCCAATGCCCAGCCTTTGTGGACCATGAAGGAAGGAGTCAGACCAGGTCATCTGACTGGGCTCCTTTCCACATGAGCACCCTGTCTCCATCCTGGGCCTCCAAGGATCAGCGAGCATGGCCTGCAGCCAGCTGCCAACCCAGTCCCATCTCTTCATTCGCCCAGTCTTCTCATTAGGTGCCTGAGTGTCCTGAACAAACGTAGGGAAGAAAACACACGACATTCTCCATAGGAGCTCCATGGCACAACCCAGAGAGGATTTGAGAAGGATGAATCCTACTTTATTTCGCTGCTTCCAAAAGCCAATATCCATGCAACACAAACCTTGGGCTGTCCCCTCCACGGCACCCAGGCAGAGCGTGACTAGGACACTTCTGTAAGGAGAATGTATGATGAAATATAGATATTTATAATTGAAGTATATTTCCCCTGGGTATCTCTTCTTTTTTTCTTTAATGAAAATTCAGTCGGCTGAGTATTCAGCTCCCCAAGGAAGAGCCCTCAGCGGTCGCTTACACTGCACGCATGGAGAGAAGCCATAACGGAAAATGACACCCACCCCTGGCTAAGGCTCAGTAGGAGACAAGGTCTTTGAGGTCAGCCCCTCTCAGCTGCGAATTAGGTATTAGGTACAGAATGTAACGAAAAGCATTTTGTGGGAACCTGCGCACCAAATGGATGCTGGATCCAATTTTACCCATGTACAGGTATATCAAATAAATTTAATTTCCCCATTGAAGGTGCTTGCTTTTAATTCTGGGGCCAGCAGTGCAGAACAGTTTTGAAGATTAAATTTTTATTCCGAGAAAGCAGCAGTTGGGGATAGAACATTTGATGCAGGAGTAACCAAAAAGCTGAAGTTCTTTTTTTCGGTGCTCACAGGGCGGGGTGGAGTGGGGGGGCTCAGGTAGAAGGATCTAGGGAGCCCTAGGCAGACAAGAGGCCTTCAGGTGCAGGATTACCTCTGCCACCTCATTTCAAGCCAGATAATCACCTTATTTATAACCAAAGCAGAGCTGGCGCTGACACCCCGATTGCAGCAGCGGGGACCCTGCGGTCATCTGAGACATCTGGCATGCCTCTGGGTTATATGTGGCCACTCAGCTTCCTTAATGACGACTATCAAATGCACCTGGGTAAGGAGTAATTTTAAGGCCAAACTGGAAGGTTGCAAAGAATAATCCTGATTTACTTCCCTCGTGAAGCCTTTCCTGATTTCTGCCGCTCATCCACCCCCCTATCCGGTGTCTCACTGACCCAGTCCCTGTGCACATATCCATGACTGGGACTGGAGGGCAAGGTAGTGCTGCCTAAGGGTTAAGTCCTGCAACCTCGGGCAAGTTACCTGACCTCTGTGCCTGTGAAGTTTTCTGCATTTTAAATGGAGATCATGGTAATAGGGTGGTGGGGATTGAGTGAGCATACTTACCTCAGTACCTGGCCCACGGGAAACATTACAGGTAACATCAGAGGCCTGTGGAGAACATCCCTGTCTGGCTGTTAGGGCTTAGCCCAGTGCCTGACACCTTTTCACAGCTCCGTGGGAAACACAGTTGATTGGCTGATGTTTGACCTCAATTTTCTACCTGCCTAGCATTTCATACTTCAAAGCTTGGTGTATCTGGGGGTATCCATCAAAATGAACAAGCTTATGTTCTTCCCACTTACTGAGTGCCCACTCCTTTCCAAATACTGTTCTGGTTATTTGATGTAAAGTATTCTATCTCATCCTGATGTAACCCTCTTATTTTCTCCCCACTCTACATATTAGGAAAGAGAGGCTTAAAGGGTTTAAATAACTTGCGTAAGGTGGCCAGCTGGTGTTCAATGAGCCAGGAGTCAAATACATCACTCTAAGCTCATGCTCTTTTCACCTTTCCTTGGCCACTTGCGAGTACCAGGGATTGGACAGTTAAGGGACATGCTGGCACTCTCTGGCGTGCTCTGCCTACCCACACGGACCACCCTCCTTGCATGACCAGGGAAACTTCTAGTTAGTCTGACTGACTGCCCCTCCTGCCCTAAAGGCCAGGCGCTCAGCCTGAGTAAAGATACAGGCAGAGATTTTCTCAGCTCGTCCTCCAGCCTCCCAGCGCGCCCCACCCACCACCTGGAATGCGTTCACTTGGAGGGCACTGTGAGGTTTGGGTCACCGGGCTGGCTGAGAGGCCAACAGCATGCTGGGTCTCCGACGCCTTCCACCCAGGACTCCATGAGCAGTTCATAGTGCAGCTGGAAACTAATCCTATTTCAAGTTTACATTCCACGTGAGATCATTCTAAGGGGCTGTAGCTGCTGCTTAAAACAGGTGCAAAGGGAACCTGCTGTCTTACACACAATACACAGAAATCCTGCGATTACTGCATGTCTTTCGTGAGTGAGAAGCTACCTATCACTAGAATTATATTTCTTGCTTTCTAAAATATAAAATCCTTAAGAAGGTGCTATTTTATTGGATATATAAAATAATTTATGAGGACAGAAAGTGCAGCTGAAAAAAATTATATGGGTGTGTATATATACATATATATGCATATACAGTGTATTCCTTTTTATGTAAGAAAATGAAATAATTGTCAGTTCAAGTAGCATTTTTTAAAATAAGAGCAATTTCATTCAGAGGACAGTCCTTGAGCATGAACAGATTCTAATGAATAAAGAGGTGCTTATTGCAGTATTTATCTTAAATTGGATTTGTTTTAGAGAGTCAAGTATTTTAAGGGGAAGTACATGTTAAGAAGTTAAAAGAGGGTCTTAATAAGGAAGGTTTCGGGGGCTTTTTGTCAGATAGCACTGATCAGAGTTTAATTGGCTTCCATTTCTTGCACTTATGTTTTCAGAAGAAGGTGGGCATCTTCTAATATTTAAAAAAATAAAGTCACCTACTCACTAATCATTTTGTCAGGTAGTGGCCAAAGCAAAGAGTGGACTAAGACCAGGTAGGTACATATACCGTCATCGTCACCATCAGATTCTGTCCTCGGCCATGGCAGATATAAAAATCAGTCTGAACTATCTTAACAGTCTTCTTAACACCATCTCCCCCTCGATCACCACCAGCTCACTGCTGCTGGCCACCACTCTGATCCCCGAACTAACAGTCCTTTTGCCTCCCCATAGTCAGCGCAAGCATTGGTATGAGAGTAGCGAAGAGTTAGAACAGGATTCCATGGGGAATAATAAAGATGGAAACATTCACTGTGGAAATCATACTACGTGAGCCCCGTTTTATGAGCAGAAGAAGGACTGTAGCTTCTGGTGTAGAAAAACAGTCGATCATTTGCAGTCAGGCTATATTTAGGGTAAGTAGAGCACAGCTCCTACTGTATACAAATTTCATATCTCCCACGGGTGAAATGTCCCCACCCTTCCAGCTCCACAGACACCATCTCGTTCTGCTTCTTACCATCTCTCACCTGAACTTCTACAATAATCTCAAGCAACGGGAAGCTCTTCCAGAGCAGGACAGTGTCCGTTTTCCTTATCACTTGTTGTGTGTGAGTGCCTAGCACCATTTGCTACAGCAATTGAGTGTGAATGAATTAATTCCTCCTAACTGGGCTGCTCACCTCCTTTAATTGTATCCTCCATTTCACGGCCATGTGTGAATCTGTACATGTCACCCCTCTGCCTAAAGCCTTATCTCCTTTCTACCTACCGAGTGAGACCCAACTCCACTGCAACCATGCTGGCTGCTGGCCAAGCTTCACACGCATTTCATCATCTAGCAATACCAAACTCTTTCAAGTTCCCCACAAATATCATGTAGTTCATGCCTGCGTGCCTGTACTCATGCACTCCCTGAGACTCCTTCCTCTCCTAACTCAGGCTCATCCTTCAAAGCCTAATTAAATCACTATTTCCTTAGAAATTCTTCCCTATATTCCAGAGTTGGGGTCAGTACATCTCCTCTGAAAGTTCATATTCTCTGTTCATATATTTATTATAGCACCATGTAATATTTTTATGATCTACTTTATGTCTCCTTAAATAATTATGTTTTTGCTGCATGTTATAGAAAATCCAACTCAAACTGGAGTACACTGGTTCATGTAAATAAAAAGAGTTATCCAGCTTCAGGTATAGTTTGATCCAGAGACTCATAAAGCATTGGGTTTCTTTTTCCTGTATTTCTTTTGACCCTGTCTTCCTGGCTTTACCATCAGATCAGCCCCCTGTGGTACCCAAATAATTACCACAGCTCCTAACACAGGTTTTCTTATTAATATCCAATTGAGAAGGAAGAATTTCTCTTCTCACCAGCAGACAAAAGCTCTTCAGTGTTCACTGATCCAATCAGTAAATGGCTGGTGCCCATCCCTAAACCAACTATGAGTGTAAAAGAGATGAGAGTGTGCTGACCAGCCGAGAATCATGGCTGAAAATACTAGGTCCTTGCAGGAATGGAGAAAGGGCAAAGATACCTTGCAGGCCACCAACCATATCCACAATACTTTCCAGATAGACCGGGCTCCTGATGGTCGTGCATTCTCTGTCATTTTCATCTTTAGTTTCCCAGCATGTATGACACTGCTTGATACATGCAAAGCAGATAATGAATATGTATTTCCTGAACTGAAGGGAGCCAAGCACACTTGGACCAAAAACATCTATGTTCATACCCACCTGCACCCCCACTCACACCTGGACTCTGCAGATCCACCTCCACGCTGGCTGCCTCCTCCAGCCCCTTCTGTCCCTTCCACTCGACAAGTTTTTCTGCCTAAAGTGGACTCCCATTTCCCCTGTTGTAAATTACCTTTTCTCCATCAAAATTCACACTTAAACCCCACCCACAGCCACCCCAGTCCCAGAAAGATCATCCAGTTTAGTGGCTCTCTAAAGCTACCCTCACAAGTTGAAGATTCTGTGATAAATGCTGAACATATCAGCAGAAATGATGCAAAAATCAAAAGGGAATGGCTAGTCAGTCAGCTCTTTTTTATTAAATATTCCCTGAAGGCAGCTGCTATGTGTCTTTTGATTGTGCCTTCAAAAGAAAGAGTATAGCAGAGTAGAAAGAGACTAGACTTTGCAAACAGGTCTGGTTCAGATTCTGGTACCATCACCTCTTACCTCTAAGAAATGTTGGGCAAGTGATTTAATCTCTCTGAGCTCAGCCCCCTCCTGTGCAAAACGGAGCTGATAATCCTCAGCTCCCAGGAAGTTAACAAGGGTTAAACAAGATTAGCTCAGTGACATGGCTGGGCCAACACACAGCAATCAATGTGGCTTCCCTCCTCTCCCTGTAGCATCCAGAGTGCACCGTTGGAATGCTTAATACTTTTAGTCTCATAACGCCAATCTTCAGGTGGTCCAGGCTGTTGAAGAATCTCGCTGTTGCAGGAGAAGCACTTCTGAGGGCTAGGCTGGCCTCACAGTGTCGAAGCACAGGACCTTGAGGCTCCCTCACAATCTTTGATAACTTGTCCCATTCCCCCAAAAAGCAGTTGTCTGTCCATGTTGGCCCGCCCTGGTTTTGTTTCCCAGTGAAGCAGGAAATAACAAGCTTGCTAGCTGTGGTCTCTCTGAAGACCTAGACAGGACAGGTGTGGAAGTCAAAACGACCGTGGCTCCCAAGGAGCTGTGAGTGCCCTAGGGGTTTCTGTAATGCTCACTTCCACGCACGCTATCTCCATGATATAACACCCAGTCTCCTCTCCTCTTTCCAGAAGTAAGCCTGACTTCAGATGTGTGGCAGGGAAGAGAAGTTCTTTGTAGACCTCAAACAACGTGAGATTGTTCGTTCACATCCTTGTTTGTACAGGGGTGGGCAAAAGTAGGTTTCCAGTTGTTTGCGTGGAAAAAGACATGCAGGTTATGATTATTACAACAGCTGGATTGACTCAAATAAATGTCATAACAGCACAGTGCACAATGCAAGTAAATAGTACAGAAATAAATAAATAAATAAATAAATAAATAAATAAATAAATAAATAAAAGAAGAATAAACTGTTTCAGGTACTCACAACTGGGAACCTACTTACTTTTGCCCACACCGAAGAGCCCACGCGGTGCTGTTATCTGGTTGTTCCTTCGAACCTCTTCTCGGTTCCTCCCTCCACATCCCCTTCTCTTGCCTTCCCCAGTGTTTGCTCCTCTTTCCTTCTGAGAACAAAACGAAATTCCTCTCACTGTCTCGTTCAGGGCATTTCATTATCATCAGCTTTTAAGATTTCCACTCCTAGTCTCCCTCTACCCTGTAGAGCTCACGAAAAAAAACTTCATCAAACAAAAATACTTCCTTCCCTCGGAAGAATGCTAATGTCAGCTGTTAATAATCATTATTAATAGCACATCCATTTCATATAGAAATCCAAGTGGATTTTTTTCCCTGCAAAAATGTACAGAAGGGGCCACCCCGTGGAAACGACTGCTAAGGTTCTTAAATCCCAGGGACTGAAAGACAAAGCCAGAGGCATTATTAGACACCCGAATGGGGAAGGGTAGATACTTCAAGTGTTCCCTGCCAGTGGATTTTTAACCACCCTGGCAGTCGTTAGAGGTATTTTTTTTTTTATCATAACACCCTTGAGTTTTTAGAGGGAGCCAACATGAGGAAGTCGTTGCCATTGTGAGTCATTTTCTCTGTCTTCATGCAGAATACTTTCATCTGGTACATCTGACTGCCGAAGGCTCGGCTCTTTAAAATTTTACTCCTCTCCATTTTCATGAGAACATCCAGAAACGAGAACTTCAAGTCACCTTTCAGGGACACATGTCTTCAAAGTCCCACATCATGGGCACATGTATAGGTTTCTAGGACAGAGAAACATAACAGATCTTAAGGGTTTTTAAGCAAAGTTGTTGTCCTTTGTACAAAAGGAATGTTTGCCCATGGTAGAAAGTCTCAGAACATACAGATAAGCAAAAGAAAAGAAGAGTCACATCCCATCCCAGCACCCAGAAATAACCACCATTAATATTTCATTTCAAATGCTTTTAATCTTCCAGGCACATATGTACCTGGGCGTATGGTTGTTACAGAAAAATAAATCCCACACTGCATGCAGGTGTTCTTTCTGGAGCTCAGGTGAACAGGGAGGAGTTAACAGTGTGACTCGATTTGTGGCACACAATTTTTTCAGCTATTTCTGGACACTGTTGTGGGTTTCTCCTCTTTTTTTCCAATTTTATTTCCAATCCCCACTCACTAAAGCAAAAATACCAGTGTTTTTACATATTGTCAATATATACTATTGCTTTGAGTGTGAACATGCTTGTAATCTACACAAACAATACTGTGACACAGACCTCAGTTTCTTCACCTTTACCTAACACTGTTTGGAAATCTACCCACACGTCTACATTGATATCTAGTCTGTGGTTCTGATTGCCACAGAGCATTCGATCACATTTTTTTATCTGCTGCCCTGGTCACATACACTTGGGTTGCCTCCTACAAAGACCTGAGAAAGATTTATCTGCTCTAGTCCAAGGATGGAGATTCTAGATTACAGGACATCTTTCTGTCTAATTTCACCATGTGCTGCCGGATGATAGCCCATGAGATTGAACCAGTGTGCATTCCCTTCGCAGAGCTTGGTGTTATCCAGAGTTCTAATTCTAGTCAATCTGATGGGTACTAAACTGTATGTGGATATTTTAACTTGCCTTTTTCTGATAACTAGGGAACTTGAGCTTAGCTCCAAATACTCTGTAGCCAGTGAGGCTTCCCCATGCTAAGATTAGCCTGTTCAAATCCTTAGATTATTCCAGGTGGGGGGATTCCTGCCTCTTTTTCAGATTATTTGTCTGACCTTCCTGTAGTTAAGGTTTTTGATATTGCCTATATTTACACAGTCTGTTATCCTTGTGCTAACTTACTTTCAGTAATTTTGGATTTTATTGCCAAACACAAATTCTTTTTTTAATCTATTTGTATTTATACTTATGGTACATATATTTCATATGGCATTTTGTGTATGTGTGTGTGTTGGGGGGTTTGCTGGTTAAACCTGGTTTGTAGAGTTTCTTGTTACAACTGGAAAGTTTATACAACTTGGAGGTCCCTAAAACTTTTATTTTCACAGCACTTTTGTTGCTATCATCTCATGCAATCTTTATAAAAACCTTGAAAACTACATAAAGCAGGTATAATTCCCCCATTTTATAGATGAGGAAACTGATTTGACCTGGAAAGATGTAGTGACCTGCCCAAGTTCACATAGCTAATCAGTGGCCAAGTCAAGATCAACAGTCAAGTCTGTCTCCCAGAAATATCCCTATGGGGCTTATTAAGAAGATTGTGTCCAACAAGGCACAAACTTTGTAAACTTCCCCATGAGAAAGTTGTTCACCACCTGACGAGACAGTCACATCAAACATGTTTTAATAAGTCTGGATTGACCATGATTTTGGCCTAAGAAGTGATTTTGGCCAAATGGTCTTCTCATCAAAAAAAAGCAGAGGTGCCAGAGTGGAAAGGGGTTTCCTTAGGGAGTCCTGCTCTGAAGGGGTGACTGCAGATACATGATGGCTTCCAAGGTAAGCCATTTTCTGACCCTACCCTCTGGGGACAGGGATGGACTGAGCCATTGGGACAAGAGTGACAGAAATTTGATATGAAGAGTGGGAAGTGGGAAAAAGTCTCTAATCATTTTCACACCAACAGAGAATGTTCTTTCAGAAAATGGGTGTGTAATTCACTTTGACCTTCATGCAGACCATAAAAAGACAGATTTGAAAGAATATTGGACTCTGGCCCCTAAAAATCAATGAGTACTATCTCAGGGACAGAACTAATGGCTGGCGGTCAGGTGATTGTAGGGGAAGGTGAAGCTGAGCTCTTGGCTCCCGCTGGCGAAGGGAAAGGTGATTGAATAATGGGGTGATGGGGGCTCATTCTTCAGCGTAATCTTAATTACATTATAAAATGCTGTTCATCAGCATTCTGTTAATCTTGCCGTGTCCTTCAGCACCACAGGCAACAGCAGGCAAAACCTGTGTTCTCTGACGGGACATGTCTTCCTCATAAAAAGCTTCATTTTGCACAATCCAATTGAGCAAGCCTTATAGGCAGTACTTTAGGAAGAATCAGTATTTCAGATATTTGCCAAATGAGTGCAAAAGGTTAGAGTGACAATACTAGTCATATCTTCCAAGTACTGCTTACTCTGCACCAAGTACTGTGTTAAATAAGCATCATTTCATTTACTCTGTGTGGTGGGGATGAGGGGGAAGGCAGGAACCTAGGGCACAAGTAGTATTAGTAAGGACCTTAAGGCACAGAAAGGTGGAATGCATTGCCCAAAATTAAAACTCAATGGCTGAGAAAACTAGAATGCAAATCCAAAACAGTCTGATTCCAAGATGAATTTCTGTGCTCCTAAAATGTGTTAGTTACCTGTCACTGCATAACAAGTCATCCCAAAGTTTGGCTGTGAAAACAACTAACATCGTTGCCTCTTGTGTGGGTCACAAATCCAGAAGCGGCCTAGTTGGGTGTTTCTGGCTCTAAGTCGCTCATAAGTTTCAGTCAAGGCATCCACCAGAGCTGCAGTCACCTGAACTTGGCCAGAGCTGGAAGATCTGCTTCCAGCATAAAATAGAAATATCCTAGCAGGGTTTTATGAGGATCAGCTGAGACAATCGACGAAAAAACGGTATGTATGCTGAAATAAGCTGCACAAATGGTAGGTATTATTGTTATGACATGAATTTATCACCATCCTGTACAGGTTATTCAGGGAAGCGGAGATAACAGTGACTCCTGCAGAAGAACGACCAGGGCCAGGCCTGATTAACTCCATGCCCCAGGACAGCCCGGCCCTGTGAAGGTGACATTTCCTCCAGGGCTCTTTACAATGGAGATGCAAACACCTGGTTTCTGCAAATAGCCCCCATGAAACAGTTCATATCCAGTAGTCCAGTGTGGGTTCCCTGCTTCTCCTTATGGTTGATAGAAGGGAAAAAAAGATATTCTCACTTACAGAGACCTGTTGGCTGCTAGAGAGTGAGCACCCATACCCTTTGTGGTCCAGCCCCAGATATTTGTATCTAAACCCAGGATGGAAGTAACAAAGGGTCTGGATAGAAAATGAAGCCAGAGCTTAGCCTGAGAGAGCAGGCTATGTTGAACATTCTCTGGTGTGGGATAAACCCATCAGGGTCCATACTTGTTATGAGGAAACTAAGGCTCACTGAGGTTCTGTAAGCTGGAGATATAACCTGCTGTGTACGTGAAGCACCTGGAAGAGTATCTGGCACATCATAGGTGCTCAGCAAATAGAAGAGTAGTGTCCTTTTGTTATTGTCATCATTCTCACCGTATATGGTCATTTTGAGGTGTAGGATAACATATTCAATTATTTAATAACCTTCTTGTGTCATAGGGTATAAATGCATTGAGTATACAAATCTTGTATATCTATCTGTCTTACTACTGTATTCCCAGTACCGAAAACAGAGAAGATGCCCACCACATATACATGAATGAGTGAGTATACCTAATACAGAACCTGGAATATAGTAGGTTGTCTATGGTTGATAGTTACCAGCGTTATCATCAACCAGCATGATCATTATCCTCACCACCATCATCTCTCTCATCTCCAGGGCATAAAAACACCCTGGTATGACTATACAACTATGTTCTCAGTGTACAAACATAAGACCTAATTCCTCTTCCAATTCTGGTACCCTTAGTTCACAAATGGGTCTGTTTCTTTTTACCCGTGGTCACAAAAGATCTATTTTATTATATTGGTACTATATGGTTGTGACTCAGGGGAAAAGATTTTTTATCCCTGAAATACCTGACTCTGTCCCCGGATTCACCCAAAATCTCTTGGAGTATTGAATCCTCTCCTCTAGTATTGAATCCCTTGTCCACTATTTATTGTGGGGCATTAGGTCACCTACCAACTTCGATGGCTTCATTTATGAAGTGAAAAAATAACATCAACCAACTATCATTAAGGCTGTTATAAGGGCCCTGACTGGTGTGGCTCAGTGGGCTGGGGTGTCATCCCACAAACGAAAAGGTCACCAGTTTGATTCCCAGTCGGAGCACTTGCCTGGTTTGCAGGCCAGGTCCCCAGTTGGAGGTGTGGGAGAGGCAACCGATCGATGTAATTTTATTCTCAACTTTGCTAATCATTCCAAAACTTGAGTTTGCATGAGAGGAAAAAGAGATCCTTCCAAACCCTAGGGAACTCTGAAGGGATAGAAGGGTAGGGGTCCCTGAACTCAGTGTGACTTTGGGTGACGTTTCCAAGTCTCACAGGCTTTATCCCCAAAGTAAGAGGAAATGATGACAGTACAACAATGTGAATGTATTTAATGTCACTGAACCATACACTTAAAAATGGTTCAAATAGTAAATTTATGTTATGTATATTTTATACCACAATAAAAATTTTTTAAAGAGGAAATTTCTGGCTGGTAAGACTAGCTTTCTGATACTGGAATGCTCAGCCTTGAAATGAATAGTATTAGCTAGTATGTGTGATCCTCAGCTACATGCCAGGCACACTAAAATGTCAGGTGTGGCCCCATGTAACCCCCTCAGTGTGACCATGAGTGAGGTTCTATTACCACCTCGTGTTACAGATGAGCACATAGAATCTCAAGCTAGGATTTCTAGAACTGGGATTTGAACCAGTGGGTGTCTCACTGGAGAACTCATGTGTTTCCCACATTTTTATTATGCTCTTTTGGACAAATCACCGAGTCACAGGTGCAGATAGCCCAAACCTGGGTCAAGGAGAACTTCGGTAGAGAAGGTAATACGGAGGCTTGTCAGAGTCGGCAAAAGGCCATGGCTATGCTTGTTCTTTGAAGCTCCCAATATATTGAAACAGAGGGGGACGGGAACGGAGGAGGAGGAAGAAAGATACAGATGGGGGGGAGCAAACACTAGGTTTTTTTATCTTCATGTTTGTTATAATTGTGTGGTTTCGATAATAACAAAAAATACCTATTGAGCAACAATATCAAATGTCCCAAGCAAGGCCTTCCAAAACTGGGAGGCCTGAACAAACAATTACCAGCCCCTGCCTCTTCCGTCCCATATTCTAGTTCCTCCCATAGAGAGAGGCTTTGGTGGAACCTCAGGTGGCTCGTCTTGGCACGCCCATGGGCCGTGGACAGGCTTCTGGGACACCACAGCTGGAGAGAGCAACAGCAAGTCCAGGGTTCCCTCCTATCATCAGTATGACAAGACACAGCTCTTAGGTCCCCAGTCTAAGAAGGGTTGCTCCCCACAATCTACTCTTATGGACTTGATTGATTCTTAAAATAGTTTCAGTAATCATAGCAGTGATAATAATAGCTAACACATAGGAGGCTTACCATATGTCTGATAAGCACACTATGCATAACTCACTCATTTCTCCCAACAATTCAGTCAGGTAGGTACAATCAGTAGTCACCAGCTTTTTCCATGAGGAAACAGCTGTACCTAGGAGTTAATGTCAGTTGCGCAAGGTCGTCAAGTTTTTGAGTTGCAGAACAGAATGATGAAAATGGCTACCATGTACAGAGCACTTACAGGGGAATTGTTGCCAGGTGTGAATGGAATACTCCATACAAACATTTAACCCAGACCCTCACAATGAGCCTAGGACAAAGGTCCTATGACTATGACCCTTAATCTACCAATGGGGAGAGCACAGCTTAGGGAAGGCAAGACACTGGCTGAAAACGTGCTGCTCAAAAGTGACAGAGCTGTGGGGTCTGTCGCATGCCAGAGCACAAACGCTGATCCGTCCTCACCTCTGGCCTTTGCAAAGCCTGAAGACGAACCGCGGGGGGAAATTTCTGACTGTGTGGTAGCACCGCTTTGCCCGGTCTCCCTAGTGGTTCTGTGCTATGAACCACTGTTGTGGGTTTTTGTTGTCATTGATTGTTTTTTTGTTGGTTGGTTGGTTTTTCCCCCACTCTGAGTGAAGCATAGGGGAGGCTTCCAATTTCTTAAAACAGGTCTTCTCACCTGAAGGGTCAAATGTGTTCTATTCTGTCACTATGTCAAAGTCCTTATAGAAAATGGGTATCATCAGCAGCACCTTTCACAGGCACAAGTTGCAACTGCTTTTTAATAATCTGTCTGTGGAGCAATGCATGATTCCAGGCAGCCCGGGCAAGGTTTTTCCCATAATTGTGTCTGTAATAATCCACCATTTTATATTTATTTCATCAGTTTCAATCGTTCACAAGAACACCCATAATCTTAGATGCAGTAATCAACGGTTTCAGAATTGCCATGTCCTAAATTTAGGCCTAACACTTGGTAATTTAGCTAGAGAGTAGCATTGTCAAGTGCCACTCTTTCGTGGCTGAAAGTGCTACCATTGGGGCTGTATTTAATACTTATTATCTCGCCTGGTGAATTGGATACCATGGAGTTTCATAATGCAGGGTGTGATTGCTTCAGTGCTGAGAAGGCGCATGGCCACCAATGTCCCTCGTCTTTACTAGGATTCTCTTATAAATGGGACACTGCTGCTGAATAAGGCTTTCCTGCTTCAACCTGTGAATAAAGCAAATATTGCATTGTGGGATTTGTGCAGGAGGTGGTTCAGGGTATGAAGTAGTCACCAAACAGAGCCTCTTATGACTGCCAACACACATCAGTTGAGGTGTTACCCAGGGCCTGGCACTGTGCCATCAGCCTGTTTCCTCTCAAACAGCCCTAGAAGATGGCTGCTATTACCATCCCATTTCCAGCAGCTTGGAGGGATTTGTTTATGGTGGGTCACATAGTCTGCAGCAGGAAATGCCTGCTCTAGAGTCAAAGGTCTGCAATTTCTGTTACATTGTCTTCCCAAAAAAGACTGCTTGCAGTTATTTTTGCAAAGCATGAAGGAGGAAAGGAGAGTCAGAGACAGAAAGCACAGCACAGAACACCTTACCAGGAACAGAGAGAGTCCCAAATGCGCTGTGCGTTCTGGAGGTTGGTTTGCCTGTTCCCCAGGCAGCTGGTTGTGGCTCTGAATGCCACTCAATGTTGTCCTTATGCCCACCTGCCTCCTGCCATCCACTCTTCACATATGACCCAGCCACCGAGGGCAGGATGCGTTTCCCTCTGAAGTGTAAAGTATCAATTCCCACCACTAAGGTCCCTTTCTCTGTGTAGGAAGACTCACTTTTGATTGCCTGATAAAAAACGATTCTTTCTTTATCAAAATGTTTAAACCCTGTGGACGTCATTACACGTGTGAAAAATATGGGTTTATGGTAATTGTATTTATTTAAAGTGTTGGTAATACATACATTATTTGTTAGCAGACTGAGAGTGACATCTTACCCTAAACCATAAAGTTTATACATCTGAGAGAATTGAGCAGATTTTGAGATAAATTGTGGTAGAAGTGATAGCTTAGCTGGATAATACCTTCTGATTACCAAGAAATGGAATGAAATTATAAAATGTAAGCATATTCACTTAAACATAAGTTGGAATTCATTGGCCTAACATACATTTGGAGGATACTTAGGGAAGAAAAAGTGGAGGAAAATCAATTGTGTTTCTGTTGAGTTGGCCAAAGAGTTTGTTTGGTTTTTTCCTCGTAAGATGGCTCTAGTAGCACTTAGTTGTCTTTAACCTTACTCAAAACAATTTTGTTAGATTGTATTGTGTCAGCATGCATTTAAAAACAGAGTTATCAAAATTGGTGGATGTTTGTGTAGCTATTTTAATATTAAGATGGGAGAAAATACACAACATTTTCAGCATATTATGCTTTATTATTTCAAGAAAGGTAAAAATGCAACTGAAACATGAAAAAAGACTGGTGCAGTGTATGGAAAACATGTTGTGACTGATTGAATGTGTCAAAAGGGGTTTGCAAAGTTTCATACTAGAGATTTCTCCCTGGATGATGCTCCATGGTCAGGCAGACCAGTTGAAGTTGATAGCGATCAAACTGAGACATTAATTGAGAACAACCAACATGCCATGCAGGAGATAGCTGATATATTCAAAATACCCAAATCAATAAAGTTACTAGTGAAAATGAAAAATATGTCAATTTACAGAAAAAACTAAATGGACTTCTTAGCCAACCTAATAAAAGTACTTATACATCAAGAAAAAGTGGCTCTATTTGCTGGAAAATTATCTATTTTTCATGTCTTATTTTATAGCAATAATTAAGTTTGTTTAACTTAATCGTCATCCTAACCTCTAAAAATAAAAACAGCAATCACTATACACATACATGTTATTTTGTTCATAGCTCCATTCAAGAAGTATTTCTCTATCAGGCATTGTCTGCTAGGGATACACTAGCAATCACGATGGAGCACCTGCTATCACAGGTGCGTTCTCCTGGGGAGACCAGTTATGAAGACAAAACCAAATCAATATGTGTAATTTCAGATGATGATAAATGTTATGATGAAACCAGGATAGAAGGTAGACCATCCTTTCTTTGGAGAGCAGGGTATTCAGGGAAGTCTTTTGAAGGAGATAGAATCCCAGTGGAGACATATAAATGAGAAAGAATATTTAAGTCCCTTTTTTGTACAAACTCCTCACGGAAAACCAATACTGGGGAACTATCAGTCAGTCCTTCCTAAAGGAAAATAATACTCTCCTACCTTTTTCCCTGCCACTTTTTTCCCCAGTTCTCTTTTGGTTGAAAAATATCTATCTGTCTAAGATGAAAAGATCTCAGACCACCGTTTATTTAACATTATTTCCAAAGTGAGGCCAAAACACTTCCCTTGTCCTGAAGTTGAACCAAATTTGAGCAAGTCTGCTGAGCGACCCAGTTCTACTAGTAACCACCTTTCAGCCTCTGTTTTTTATTTAATTTTTCAATTACAGTTTATATTCAACATTGCAGTAGTTTCAGGTATACAGCATAGTGATTAGACAGTCATATACTTTACAAAATGACACCCCCCTCGCATATTTCCAGTACCTGCCCGGCATCGCACCTCATTACCACGGTATTATTGACTATGTTCTCTGTACTGTGCTTTGCTGCCCCGGGACTATCTGAAGGTTCCTCTTTGCTTGGGTCTGTTTCATCCTGTGGGCTCTTCAGATACCCACTTTTTGCAGGAGGCACCTTAACATTTAACAGTACACCCCCCACATCTGCTAGGTCTGATAGAATTACAGTAGTCCCCCCAATCTGGGGGTGGAGGATAAGGTCCAAGACCCCCAGTGGATGACTGAACCCAAGCATAGTACCTGTCCTATATACACTGTGTTTTTTCCTGCACATCCTTATCATCTCACTTAAAGAAGCACTTTATCGCCATTTATTGGCATATCCGAATTGCAACCATCACTCCTCTTGTGCTTTGGGGCGATTGTTAAGTTAAATACAGGCAACTTGAACACCAGCACCGAGATACCATCACAGTGGATCTGATGACCGAGATGGCTACTAAGTGACTGAATGGTGGGGCGAGTGTGCACAGTGTGAAGATGCTGGACTGAGGGATGATTCATGACCTGGGCAGGACGTAGGGAGATCCGTGAGACTTCACCATGCTACTCAGAATGTTTATCAATGTAAATGTTATAGAATGTTTATTTTTGGAAATTTTCATTTAATATTTTTGGGCCACAGTTACGCGCAGGTAATTGAAACCACAGAAAGCAAAACCCTGGATAACAGGGGGACTGTGGAGCTGGGAGTAAGGAATTATGCTAACGAACCCTGTGGGAACAGAGATGTCTTTGTGCTGCTGTGGGTGGCTCCATAGCCTCTCCTCTCAGCCCTAAGGAGGAAGGGAAGAAGGAGGGAATGCCATTTGATAGGATTCTCCTGAAAGGCAGGCACTATCACGGTGTTTGACTCACCTTGCCTTATCTAATCTTTGCAACTTACAGGGACATCCTCATTTCACAGGTGAGGGAAAATTGAGACCCACAGTGCTTAAACCACTTCTTCAAAGTCACCCATTTCCTAAGTGGTCGATCTAGGGCATGGTCCCATTTCAAGTTCCAAAACCACCTCGTGCTCTTCCTACTGGATACATGGATCCAGGAAGCTTCCAGCGTTCTGTCCCAAGAGGGAAATAAATATGGAACTATTGTACTGCTCAGCATATCCAAAAAACCTGCTATCTCATTCTTGTGGTCAGCACCTGGAAAGTGGGACATCAAAGCTACAAATTAAGGTTTCAACCAAAGAAAGTATCTAGAATAGAATTTTCAATAAGAGATTTCAGACAGTAAACCGACTACCTGAATAGTGGGTGCCAAAAGCCGATGGGCGATTTATAGAGAAGTTGAAATAAGGAACAAAAATATGTTTAGATTTTACCGAAATCCTCTCTGTGTGGGAGGAAGAAAAATATTATTCTCTGGGAATGGGAAAAAAAATAGATTCATTCCTCCGCACTATTGCATGTGTCCAGCTAAGCAGTAATGCACGGCAAAGCCAAATGCTCTAATCAGTTTCTCTGAGCTGTTATTAAAGTTTGCAAAATGTTACTCAGATTCTTCCTGGCAGGGTTTCAATATCATCTGTTTAAACTGGAATCGGGCTGGTACTCTTCATTTCTGCTAATCCTGCCAATGCCGGTGATCCCACTGCACAATCTCCCGGCGCCACGGTCCTCATCCAGAGACACCCTGACAGCCAGCACCCTTGTTGGCTCTTTGACATGATTCAGTTCAAAAGTGGTTGAATCAACATCTTCCTCCCCTTTCTCTTTACCTCCCTTTCTCACCCCAGCATGCACGTACACACACACACACACACACACACACACACACACACACACACACGGGGCTCTTAGGCTGCAGGAATGAGAAAGGACATGTACAAAGCAGCCTGTCTCTGAAGGTGTTCCTCCAGTGAAGTCGGGGCCCCTAGCCGATATTCTAAAAGGGACACGAGACTCTTCTTTTCCTCTACTGGTCTAGCAGGTGATGTGAACCCTCCGGCCCATCTCTTACCACTCTCCCACTTTGCCCTCCCACCTCCCTCGGGCCCTACTAAACCTGTTCCTCAAATGCCCCAGGCTCTTTTTTGCCCCAGGCCTATGGCAGCGCCCTCCCTCTGTCCCCTCCTGATGAGCTCCAGTTTTCCCCCAGGTCTCGGTTTGGATGGCATTTCTGGGATCCCCTAGGATGATGGTTTAGATACCCTGTCCTGTGCTACTGTGGGTAGCTTATCTTGCCACAACTGTGATTGTCATTCGTCTCCCTGATGCAGCTGCAAGTTCTGAGACACAGAACAAGGTCTGTCTTCCCCACACATCTCTAAGATGGTAGGCTAGCTGCTGTAACAAGTGGGCTGGAGAAATGTATAAATGCATAAATATGACTGGCTTTGATTTCTTGCATGGATGACAGTACTAGGCAAGTTTGACAGGCAGGGGGGTCCTCATATATGCAATCATTCAGCAACCCAGGTCAACAGAGGCTCAGCCATCATTAATATATGGCTTCCAAAGTTTTCCTAGTGATTTTCTCCATTCAGTCCAGCCAAGAGGAAAAAGAGTGTGAAGGAGTTCTTCAAGGGAGGCTGTGCTGGGCCAGAACTAGAGGTGTGTGCATGACTCTTGTTCACATCCTACTGTTAAGAACTGGGTATCCTGGCCACACCTAATTGCAAGGAGCGCTGGGGCATGTAGTCCCTAGCTAGACAGCTCCTCCTAGTAAAATTTATATGAAAGGAAGAGCACAAATTTTGTTAGACAGGTAGCTGTCTGACACACAGTAGCCAATCAATAAATAGTTGCTAAGTAAATAAATGAATCAGTGAGTGAAAAACCTTAGGGCAAAAGACATGCCTTTAACATATTGTAAGCTGTGTGGTACAAGACCACCTTCCCATAGCTACTTCAAATTAAAAGTCAGCAAGCTCCCAGCGGTCAAAGAGGCAGGTGAAAATCCCAATCACCTTAGCTGTCTTCGATATTCACTAGCTGAGTGGCAGTGCCCGGCACAGGGCTTATCATAGAGTTGATGCTCAATGATGGCCGTCAAACAAATGAGTGACTGGGAATCACAGACTATGGCAATTAGAAGTGACTTAAACATCACCATGCTTATGTTGTGTTAGCTAAATGATTTCCAGCTCCCACTTCCCAGGAAGTGCACTCACATCCGAACATCTTGGTGTTAATACCCCTGACTCTTAGAAACTCTTCTCCTCCATTGAGCTGAAACCTGGCTCCCCACCCTACCGCCGTATTTGGTACTGGACCTGGCCCTTCAGGCCAGACAAGCGTGTGTCCTCCAGAGGTGCTCCAACCTGGCTGTGCATCAGAACTACAGAGGAAGCTTTTGGGAAACCACATTGTCCAGGAGGCATCACTAGAAATTCTGGTTCTGTATATCCTCTGGGTTATTCAGGCATCAGTAGTTTGAAAAGCTACCCAGATTGATCCTTCTCTGTAGCCAGCCTAGGAAACCATGTGTCTGATATTTCTCCCCAGGTTGGAATCCTGCCTCTGTCACTTACTAGCTGCAGTCCCTTGGGCAAAGCATTTAGCCTCTTCATTGTCATCTCTAAAGCTGTGACAAGAATAGTATCTGTGTCAGAGGGTTGTTGTGAGGACCGAATGAGCATTTCAGAGGAAGCTCTTAGCATAGTGCTTAGTCCACAGAAAACCCTTATTAAACATAGCTGCCACTGTCCTTGTCACCCTCCTGTTCCTTTAGCTTCTCCTCAGCCTCCATAGCAGTCTTCTGGGTACGTCAAGCCAACTGTCACAAAACCCCGCTCTTCTAGGCCAGTTTTCCTTTTTTTTTTAGTTCATTTTCCCATATGGCAGATTCATATTTCTCCCCTCAAAGACAGATTATATCCCAGAAGGAGGTATAGTATTTCTGCACCCCAGAACTAGTCAGGATCACAGCATCCTATACAATAAAGGTAGATAATTGGGCTTCTCCTCTGAACTTCCAATAGCAGTCATTACTGGTCCTAGGAGGGTGCTGTGCGTATGCTCTCATTCTGGGAACATCTGCACCTAAGGGAACCTGGGATGTGCAGTGTCCATAATGAGGGGCAAACCTGAGACAGGATGTGGGAGTTCATTTTCTGAATGCTTTCATCCTGATGTGCTCCAGAGCCCAGCCCAAATTAACTCATTAGGTTACCAGAGTTTGTTGTAGATTTTCAGCCTTTAGTCGTCATAGTGAACACCATAGGAACAAAAATAATGAAAATGGTGCCTGGGGAAGTAGGAAGGGCAGGTCTAAAAGTCCAGTGTGAATTCAGAAAGGATGGGGATAAGGGCCAAATGTAAAAAGAAAAGTGAGAACCAGTTAATGATAAGGTGTGGTGTGGACTTTGGGACATGTACACGGGATACATTTTTCCTGTCTTATTTGTTAGTCATGGGTCACTTTTCTTTCCCTTAAGGCTGAGCCCTGTCCTTATATGGTGAGAGACAGCTAGAGAATGGAGAAGGTACATTCAGTTATAATCATACAATAATAATTTCTGTTAATAAAATGTTTTTCTGAAGCTCCATAAACATTCAGTGAATGAGAGGTGCACTGTGCATCAGTGTTCTCTAATCAGTGAGAACAGTGAGGGCCATGCTCCCATGTCATGCCAGGCCCAGCGGGAAAACCCAAGTGCCCTGATCCCTACTCCGGGGCTCTCCACTCCTGATGCCACCAGTGGTTTCTGCTGTGTTCCTCACTCACCCTCTCACTATTCCTCAGTTTTCTCACACACACACACACTCAAAGCTGCCATGTTCCTCTAAGCAGCACACGTGTCACCTTAAATGTCACCCACTCTGGGAGTTCTCGACCACCCCAAGCTGATTTACTACCTTCTTCCTCTCTGCACTTGTGGAATTTACTTCTAGCTCGGTTATAACATGGATATCACTGAGTTCTAATTATTTTTGTAAGACTTTCCCACCTGTCATGATGGTTTTCCAGAGGGCAGGGACTGTTTACCTACTTATCTTTGTGTCCTCAGCATCTAACATGGTGCACAGCATAGAGTGAGCCCTCTGTAAATGTTTATTGAATGGTTAGATGGAAGGAAGGAAGGAAGGAAGGAAGGATAAGTGGACAGATGGATGGATGGATAGAATGTCTTTCAAAGTTGAGACTGAAAGAAATCTTTGAGAAGCCAGCTTGCCTTCAAGGGAGGGCTGTCTTGACTTTTTGAAAGAGAGAATCCTTTTGATGCTTTGGGTTTAGATTGCCTGCCATCATTTCTTAGCCATGTTCCACTCGAATTTCTATTGCTGGAGCATTTATTTAGTATCGGTCTTCAATGGGCCCACAGGGAAAGAGCTCGCTCCCAGCAGCAGTGCCATAAGAATAGCACCGCCCCCAACAGTCAGGACTTGAGTCCTGGTTCATGGAGTTATTGGATATATAAATTCTTGCTGGTGACTTAGCTTCCTTCTTCCTCAATGTCACCATGTGTTAAGGGGGACAGTAACGGTGCCTTCTGTACAAATGGTTTGTGGTAATCAAATGAGATCGGGTGAGGTATCAGCACTTTGGACGCTGCCTGACACAAAGCACTCACTATGTGTGAACTCTGAGAGCTTCCTACTGCACACACATATGAACCCTGGGACCCGAAAAGCTGGCTGAATCAAGTCTGAATCTGAAGACCCAGTTCCTGAAAATCCTGAAGAAGTGATTGAAGCTACTCTAGGGACTAAGCAGGCTATAATTCACTGCATCCTTAGCCAAGGTTCTTCCCGTCTCTGATCCTCAGTCTCATCATCTGTCCTTACAGAGTTGCTTTGAGATTTTAGTGAGCTCACCATGAAGCTCTGAGTACCTCCACTGCACCTGGCTGTCCCAAGGTGTGACTTGAACTGTAAACCCTTTAAAGACAAGGGCCCTTGATCCTTATCCTTACGCATCTGGGCCCAGTTGGCTCCTCAGGAGTCCCTTCATACAGTTTTGCTGAGCTGAAATAAACTTGCTAAAACCACTTAACATACTCTTCTGGGGACTTAGCTGAACTGAACACTGAGCCCCAGAAAGGTTCTGGCCCGTTAACCCTATTCCTCGGCAAGCAGTGAGTGAGCATGGTGAGCCTGCTGCCCCGGCCTGGCACCAAGCCCGTTCCCTCTCAGGCTGCTTCCGGATCCTCTCGGGGAGCCAGGGGCCTCCAAAAGCCTGGGCAGCACCACATCCCCAGCAGCACCTGGGAGGCTAGGCCACACTCTCTGTAGAGTTCATGGAAGGACCTTGTTTGGGGTTCCAGACACCCCATTCTCCCATTCAGATTCAGAAGCCTCTTCCTGAGCTATGAGCCCTCCTGAGATGTTAGGTCTGTGCGCGCCTAGCACAGCGCCTGGAACATAAGACACTCAATATATGGGGAGTGAATGGATAAATGAATGAACGAGGCATCATTTTTTACTAGTGTTAGCCTCCAGGTGTGTAGCATTTACCGAATACAAGAAGATTATGCAGAGCTACTTTTACCATTTTCTAATAAGTCTTCTCCCACAAGTGATTTTTATGAGCAAAGGGCAAGGGGGAAGCAACAAAACCTTTTGGTCATTTCAATATACACTCACTCCAACCCTGCACCCTTCCGAGAAATCCCAATTGAGAAATATCTTTAATAGGTGAGCAATGATAATGTCATTGAATAAAGATTGATGGAAACAGATATAAACCCAAAATGTTTTTAATGCCAGAAATACTGTTTGCTCAACAATAAGTTACATCAAAGGACTTCAGCATTTCCCATTGAGGTCAGCAGTTCTGCAATGATTCACTAAAGTTCACACCTCTGCCAGGCGCTCTGTTCCTGGCATGTAAAAGAAAAAAAAAAAATCAAGTCTGTTAATGCCAGTACCTGGGGCAGGGGGCAATTTTGCCTTTTCTGATTATTGTTCAGGTGTGTCATTCTCCCAAGAGCCAGCCTCTAGAGGCTTGTTAGACTTGTTATAAAATTAAAGCTTTTTTTCATATAAATCCTTCTACCCCCACCCCACCCCAGAACTGAAACTACAGCCTGCAGGTGTCTATCCTGTGTGAATCTTAGAGATACTTCTGTTTCGCCAAGCATTGCTGTTGTTCCTTTAACTGGCCTCATCTTGAAGCAAACCACCTGGACTGAACCATATCCTTGTTTTTCTTTATGATTTTAAAATATTGCCCTTTGTCACTCTTTTACCTGTTTTTGGAGAATCATGATTTTGGAGTCAAAGTACTTGAGGTTAGAAAACAAAGATAATAATAATAACATTTGAGTGCTAAATGCTTTTATTCCCCCTCATTGAGTCATTACAACAACCTACAACTTGAGTACATTATTATATTATTGGTTATGAATGAGGGGGGTCATGACCCGAAGTTAGAATCCAGATCTGCCCAGAGTCTGCAGTGTGCTCCCCACCCCCATTCACACTCCAAAACCACCTTAC
Source organism: Tonatia bakeri (assembly GCA_004024845.1). Taxonomy (NCBI): domain Eukaryota; kingdom Metazoa; phylum Chordata; class Mammalia; order Chiroptera; family Phyllostomidae; genus Tonatia; species Tonatia bakeri. Next base: position 108,216 of record PVIA01004177.1, read on the forward strand.
CTGCTCTACATTTCCTTTAATATAGCTCCTATCAACTCCCGACATTCAAAATAATTAACTGTTTTGTAAAGTGTGTGCATCATTTATTGTCTCTTCCCTCACTAGAATGCAAGTTTCATGCATGCAAGAATTCTTATTTTCTGTTCTGTTTCTTAATGTGTCCCATGTTCAAGAGCAAAGCTTAGCACATAGTAAGTCTTCACTGCATATTGCTATTTTTATCAGTATCTGTTTACCTACTATACCATGTCACTTCTCTCCATGTGTCACTGGTAGGAAAATGAAGGTCAAGAGCCACTTGGTGATTTTCTGAAGATGACACAGTAAGCAAGTTGGCAAGAAAACAAAACAAAACAAAACAAGATCTCCTTACCACTAGCCCAGTTCTTTGCCTAAATCCCAGTTCAATCTTGCCACACTTTTATTATGCTATAAAATGAGTAACTGTTTATGAGTTCATTCCCAAGCACATTATTGCTTTTATATCACATCAAAGAACTTGAGACAAGCAAGAGATACAGCACTATTGATTGTTCTCAGAAACTCAACTTTTCTATCCCGTGAGGAATCTGTGCCTGAAGCTCATTTTGAGGACGTGAGCCCGTCTCTAACAGGAGAGCGTCTCCAACAAGTCTACCTCCACATCAAGGGAGGGCAGCCATAGTGTTCGGCTTTAGGAACCTAGAAATCAGTCATCTGGATTGAGGACCCTTTTCTGTTCCTATGGACCAGACTTACATAACCATACAACTGACCTAGAGTCCAAATGCTGAGATGTTTTCAGCAGGTCTGTCTTCCAGGGAAAACCCAGATGCTACGGGAAATAGCATGAAAGTGACTCACTCCTGCCCAAATCAGGCATCGAACCCATGGGCACAGCCTGCTGGGGTGAATGAAGTCCTAGATGATGGCTGGAAATGACAGCCTTACAAGGAAGAGCACGTTAAAATCAGGGACTTATATTTGACTTTCTGAAAAGAGGAAAGGCTTCAGAGCCTGTCAAGAGATTACATTTACTTGAGCATGAGTTGTTTTCTTGTCACCAGCAAGAGAAACACCTCCTAATCCTCATATTAATATTTCTTCATTCAGTTTTAAAACAGAGTATGTCGCTCCCAGTAGGAGACATGTGAGGAGAGATTTTTCTACTTCTGCTGATGTGCCTAGCCTCCTCTGCTGTTATACTCACTCACAAGCCTGCTGACCTATTTGCAGCTTTAACAAGTCAGGAGGCCCATGTGACCTTGAACTGACTAGTGCCATGTCCCTTTAAGGGATACCCTGAGGTCTGTCAGGGCAATGTTAATAATAATAACTGTGAGTTCTTATAAAGCTCTGTATACTTCTAAAAGCACTTTCTCATACATTTTTAAACTTCAGATTATCGTAAAATAATCCTGAGTTAGTCACGGCAGAGATTCTTATCATCCCCATTTTGAAAGTTAGAAACCTAAGTTAAGAGAGGCTAATGACATGCCCTGGGTTAAGAGCCACTAACCACATAGCTGGTATCACATCTGGTGTCCTCTGGCTTCTTAATTCTTTCCGTTAAGACATTCTGCCCCCTGCCCACATGCTGTCACCACCTGATGCCTTGTAGCCTTCTCAAGTACATGTCAAAAACCAAGTTTGTTGTTATCTTCCCCTCTCAAGAAAACCCACTCCTCTTCCTCCTGCTTATTTAATTACTGCCCTTCCCCCAGTGCCTCCTCTCCATAAACTGTTGGAGTCCCTTTGAACAACCCTCCTTTCTTCTGCCACACTTCCTAGAGTTAACCCAGGATTTTCACTGTTGAAATGTCAGTCAAAGCTCTTCCCTCTTACCTGCAGTCACTGGTACTGCCCGCCCCGATTCAGGCCTTCATCATCTCTTGCTTGGTCTCCTCTAATGAATAGTTTGATTCATTCAACAATTCATCGTTGAACCTGTGCTATGGGCCAGGCTCTGTCTGTGCTTGGACTAGGGAGCCTGCTCTGAGCAAAAGGAAACATGGACCTTGTTTTCATGGTCCTCTGTTCTCCAATTAGTAGTAATTAAACAATCACTCCAACAGATGTACAAGGGCAATTATGACAACTGCCCCAAAAGCGAATACATGATCACTCTACCAGCAGTACCCTTACAGAGTGGTATTTTCAAACCAGAAGTATGATCACGGCACACCCTCTGCTTTAAAATGTTCCTAACTGCCCATTGCCTACATGATAAAATCCAAACACATTAGCCCGGTGTACATGTCTCTTCATGACCTGGCTCCGAATACCAGGTTAGGCTGTAAGCCGCTGCAACCTGCTTTCTCCCCCACCCCTCACTCAATTAACTCGTCCTGTGACTCAGCCATATCTGATCTTTATTCACAACTTGCCATTCCAGAAACAGCTCTGCTCCTTCTTTCTTCCATGTCTTGGCTTCAGCCAAACTCTCTTCCAGAAATGCTGCTGCTGTAGCTCAGCGATTTTCAACCAGTATGCTGCAGAATTTTAGTAATTAGTTTATGTGCACCATGAGCTGGAAAAGGTTGAAAATCCCTGCCCTAGCTATAGCAGGAGATACCTACTTACACCTCAGCTCAGCTTCAATGCCCCTTTCTCACTCCCTGCACATAGTTAATATTCCCCAATGGTTTCCAACACGTTTTTCACACCACTCATATAGCACTTCTCCCACTGGAATATAGATAGTTACTTTCTTTCTACCTCCCCATCAGATCGTGAACCACTTGTAGGCAGAGATTTTTTAAATTAATGTAGGCTTGAATTTATATTTATGCTACTACACAGAGCAGAACCATAAATTCACAATCAAGAAGACAAAAATATTTTGTTCATGTGTCATTTCTTTTCACCACGAGCCTCTAATTTGTGATAAGTATTCCTTCTCTGCCCACCCACCCTCCCATTTAACTTTAAGAAGTTTTCTCTCCTTACCACCAGGAAGTCTTTATAAAATTGTATTCTACTGTGTGTCTTCTCTTTTCTATACATAATTTGTCCCCCACCCCTGCTGCTTTTTCAAACTCTGGCAAAAGGACAGGTCTTGCATATTTGTGCAATCACTGGTCACATGATTACAAAGTGGCCACAACAAAATATGGGAAAGGTAGTCTTTGGGAGGTGTTGGTCTGTTTGTTTAATGGGGCTAAAGTATTGGGAATGGATGAAGTAACTGTTGACTCTGTTTCCATTACTTTCCACCCTTGGTCAAGTCCAGATCTTGTTTCTCTGCTAAAGGAGGATTCTTGTCCTTTGGTTCCCAGGGTTTGCAACAGGAAGTTGAGAAACATGTGAGAATAGTTGAGAACCGTTCTTTGAGAAACTACTTTTCCAATGTGATAAGAAGGTTAGAAGAAAAAAAAATGTAGTGATTAACTAAAAACAGACTCTTGGGAAGGAGTCAAGCCTTTATTAAAAATGTACACTTTTGAAGGACTTCCAGGATCTGGCAACTGGAATAAAACATTTCTGAGAGACTATCCAATTTCCTACTCCACAGCCTCATAGTCACAGAAACAAAGTCACACAGTACAGGATCACGGCCAGGTTATTTATGTAGATCAAAATAACAGACAGATACCTTTGTAAAATATGAAATAAAAAATTAATAGCCCAGCAGAATTGCTGTAGGGAACAAGAATGTTATTCACCGTTTCTGTCCTGAAGGACATGACAGGGGAGTTGGGCATAACCGCAGTGCTCACTCACCCCGGTGCGTGTGCCAAGGGATACTGTTTCTCTCAGCCTCAGAGGCGGAATTCCCATGCCAGTCCCTCCATGGATGAGCAGCTGAAACCATTTACCCAGAATGCCCAGCAAGCATTATCATTTCAATGTACACCTTAATACTAAAAAGATAAATAAGGACTCGAAAATTATAACAAGGGTGTCATTTGGGTAAATAGTGGAAACTTTGGGATAAATTCTGTTTCACTGATTCATTGCTTCCATTTCATTCATTCATTGATATACAGCATGCTACCCCAAAGACTTAGTGGCTAAAACAACAACTGTTATGTCTCAGTATTGAGGGCTCAGAATTGGGGCAGGTCTCAGTGGGGTGACTTTGCAGCCTCGCATGGCATCAAAGGTGGTTCCTATGTGTTATTTGTCAGGGCGGGGCAGGTCCAAGAGAGCCTTGCTCACATTCCTGGTGCTTGGGCAGGAATGGCTCAGCTGGGTCCCTCCCCTCTCCATAGACTCTCAAGGCTTCTCTGCGTCATCTCTCCTGCACGGTAAGGAGTCAGACTTCTCAACAGAGCAGCGGAAACTGCCTGGCCTTCCAGGCCAGGTCTAGGATGGGCATGGTACCGTGCCAGCATTCTCCGCTGGCCAAAGCAGTCAGAGGCCAACCTAGATTCACCCGGGAGGAGAAATTGACCCCCATTTCCCACTGGAAGGTGGTGTCGAAGAATTGGTAGCTGTTTTTAATCCACCGAAGAGTGTTCACAAAATTTCTTGGTACATATGATTTAGGATTTGTACTTCAGATTTATAACTCAGCAGAAGAGATCATGTGTTCATTCTGTTATTTTAAAAGTATTTACGAAGCACTTGCTGGTTATGTGCATAGCACTGTGCTGTCTGCTAAGAGATACTGAGAAAGCACACGGGGCACAGTCTCTCCCCTCCAGGCATGTGCATCTAGAGGTGAACACAAGACAAATGCACAACAAGCAATTAGAATGTGTGATGTTGTAATTAAAGCAGCAAAATGCACATCATAGACTGGTGTGGCCAACACAAACGCCTGCAGGGCCCAGGCAAGCACAGAGTGAGGTGAGCTGGCCTGGGCGCAGCAGAAGTGCAGGGGCGCTCCAGAGGGCTGGAGTGTTCATGTCAGACCTAACGAGGCAGCGCTCACAGGCCGTAGCCAGTGTTGCCACTTGAGAACAGGGGACATTGATGCCACAATTGTCAGTTGTTTCGGAGTATAAATCTCCCAGTTTCAAAAGTTCATTCTTTCAAATAGGCCACCAGTCTTTAGCCCCTAAAATGGACAATAAGTTCTTCAAAGATTCATGGGCTGAAGAGATGTAGTTAGACTAGAGCCGTGCTGTTTAGAGTGTGGGCTGCAGCCCAGGGCCAGGCTGGGAACCATCTATTACTAAACCACAGGAAGAAAGGTAAGCAAGTGAATAAGGAGTCAGGCTCCAATAGCAACTTAATGTCTAAGCCTGTCATTGGTGCACTTGTCTGTTGGATACAGACCAATGCTGGTGTTGCAGCCCTTGGACTTCAAGCTTTATTTAGTGTGAGTGGCATACCAGTCATGCACCATAGGACCCTATGTGACCAGGAACTGGAGTAGAGTCCCATAGTGAGACCCTGTGAAGAAGCTGGATCTCAATCCACAGGCAGAGTTGAGGTAAACATAAGGGAGCAGAAGACTTTTCTAAATATTAGCAATTGCATGCCCCAAACTCAGAGTCAGGAAAGCACCAAGAGTAATCAGGAGGAAACTTACTTATGGGGCCTGTAGTGGGAGGGATGGATGGGTGGGTGGTGACTGCAGACAGCCTTGGCCACAGCCCTGGACAGTGGAATTGACCTTGTGAGGGATGTGTAGCCAGAGGAGATCTTTGAATGGAGACTGGCATCACCAACTTCCTAGAATGCCCTTCCCCTCTGTTCGTCTTTCTTTCAAGGCCCGTCTCAAATTCTCACCTCTCCAGGACCAATCTGTGCAACAGCAGTCAGTCCCTCCTGTGAAATCCAATAAACCTTTTTTTCTGCATCAACTGTCAGTATACTAACAGTCGTTCCTCCCCTAGTACCTTAGGCACTTGGTGAGCAAAACTCCCTTACCCAGCTCTAAGTCTCCCTCGGATCCTAGCACAATCTCTTGCCCATAATGGATATACACTTGGTGTGTGCTTATGAACAAAGCAGGTAGTTTTTTAGGGAGAATAATCTGGTCAGAGTGTTTTGAGTAGATTAGAGCAGAAGAAGAGGGTGTTAGACATTAGATAAGAGACTGTTGCAAGGGCCTAAGAGATGAAAGCTGGGACCAGGGACTGGAAAGGAAAAACTAATGTAAGGGAGTGTATACTGAAGAATAGTGCACACGTGTTATTCACTCAAAGTCAGATCAGTGGTTTCTTGAAGTCTCACACCACATTGATGCATGACTGATATTTATCAAGAAACATTCCGAATAAACTCCAACACTTAAGAGTTTTCCAGATTACTGAAACTTATTCTTTTATACCCCTGAATGAACTTTTTAAATCTCTCGTTGTGCACATCCGTTCATTATGCTACAGTGCACATGCCCCTACTCTAAATGGTCCAGGCTTTTGCAATTCATTACTTTTTCTGTACTTTTCCTCCCCCTTTTCATCTCCAAAATAAATTTAACACGAAGTTTCTAGCATCCATACCCACGGTAGATAGCACCCTGCATATACAAAAATACCTATTAAAATGCCTCCTTTACTATTTAGTCTCCTTATAACCCATCCCCCCACAATCACCACACTGTCGTCCATAGGAAAAATAAAGAATAAATAATATTAGTGGGAAAAAGTGCTTCCTGTTTCCGTGGTACATGGAGTTTCTCAGAGACAAAGAAGCCCCTTCAGGTGAGCGGTGTGCTGCAGGAAGAACTGCCTGACCAGGTTGCCTCATTGGACATCAGCGTGGCTAACAAGGGCACCCCCTCGCAGGATCAGCTGCCACGTGCTGCAGGAACCATGTCCTCCGCACGCTGGCCACTCAGTGTTGAAACAGAAGATCTTGACATTCTGGCTTAGAAGGTGAACAACCCTGTGAAATACACTTCATTTGATGTTGAAAGCGACATTGTGGTCAGCCAGACATCTGTCCCTATGTGGGGTCTTTCAGTCACAAGGCCATGACTGATTCCACTCCCTGTGTTTTATTCTGTCAACAAGTAATCTCTGCATCCCTGGATTCCATTCTGAAGAATCCATGACTGAGATGAATGGATCCCCAAAGGCTCTCGTCTCTACAAGGATACTATTCCCAGAGGCCACCGCAGGACCTCTTCACGAGCATAGGAGTATCTCAGACGCATCTGCATCTAATTCATGAGCTCTGCTCCCACATTCCAAGTTCGGTTAAGATCGAGTGTGTGTGTTATACTGAAACTTTTCCCCATCTTGAGTATTTTTTCTTCTTCCCTATTTTTTTCCTAAACTTGGCCAAGACCCCTCTCCTAATATAGTCACATGAGAGCTAAGGAATAAGGCAGAAAGAGCCCTGCAAGCCATGTTTATCCCTTACTAACCCCAGCTGGTAGAATAATTATTCAGGGTCTCAGTCCAGGAATCAGGAGATGTGGTTCCACTTCCAGATTCGGATCCTTGAGATTCCAGAATAGGTCTTGCTCAGAACATCTGTGATGATTAACAAGGTAGTGAATTTCAATTGTCTACTGAGGCATAACAAACTACCCCATTCTTTAGAGGCTTAAAACAATAACAGCCATTATTATTTGGTTGATTTTACAATTTGGGAAAAGCTCAGCAAGAACCTCATCTTTTATCCCCCCGTGCTACCTGCCGGGGCTGGGAGAACCGCACCCCACGAGGCACACTCACATGGCTGTAGAGTTACTCTGAGCACATGGCTAGTTGCTCAGCTGGAAAGTCAGCTGGGGACCTTAGTTCTCCTACATGTGAGCCATGTAGCTCCTGGGCTTATTCATAGCTCAATGACTGAGTTCTAAGAAGGAGGAAGCAAAAGTTTCCAGTTCTCCTGAAGATTAGACCCCAAACTGGCCCAATGCCATTTCTGCCCTATTCTATTGGACAAAGCAGTCTCAGGCCTGGCCCAGATTCAAGGGGGTAGGGAAAGAGACCCCATTTCTCAATGGGATATAGGGAGAGGGGCTACAGAAAAAGCATTTGCAGCCACCTCTCACATAGTGTTTGAAAAAACATATTTCTCCAGATTTCTCTGGAGATCGTTCATGGTTTTATAGTTTCTGAAATGGAAATTTTATCCAGCAAGAACTGGATTTAAATCCAGTGAAAACACTCTTTGAAAAAAGATGCCAGCCTTGCCCTCCCATCCCACCCTCCACACACACCACATTGAGGTTTACCGTTCTCCTTTATCCGATGGGGAGGGATTTGAGATTTGTTGGACGAGGCCCATAGCACATGCTCTTCCATTTACTGTATTTCGTGCTGTCTGAGATGCACTCTGTTTTCATATTTTAACATTTTTGGATTGTGCGTTTGGCAATCTAGGCAGCCTTATAATCCCTGCAGGTCATGTGCAGTCCTGCATGCATGAATTTGGCTGTGACTACTTATATTTTCATCACCTCACTCAGGTTATGTATGCTATTAGAACTTCACCTAGCGAGTTTAATTGCTATTCAAAAATGCTTGAGAAGTATTACACTATAATTTGACATTGAAACAAAAATGTACCTTGTAGGCCGAAAGTCATAGAAAAAGAGCACCATTAGTGAGGCAAATGGAGGACATTAGAGGCGTGGCCTCAATTGCATATATTTTTGCAAAGCAGCAATTGTGAGCTTTGCACTACTTAAGATATCCTGGGTAGATGAAGGTGCGTTGAGTTTTATTACTGGGATACTAGAAAAAAGGGTTGCCTATTGTATACAAGCTCGTACCTGAAGACAGAGAAATTGCCGGGTTCTTCTGAATAGATGAAAGGAATAAAGCAACAAAAAACTATTATCATGCTTTGCCCAGGACTATCAAGAAATCCTTGTGTCATAGTTTAATTAGCAGTGGGTTTCTGTTTTTCTTTCTGAGTGGTACATTAAACAACAACAAAAAAAACCATGCATCTTGGATACAATGAAAACTAGTAGTTCTTACAAAATCACCTGCAAAACACACATGAATTCCCTCTTTTAACAAATGAGGAAGCTGTGGCTCAGGAAGGTCCAATAACTTGACTGGTCTCAAAACTAACAAGGGGGAGAATCTGTGATTTTCATTACCCCACACTGATTCCTTAAAATTATAGGGCAACACAGGTTGTTGGTTCTGAGAAGATATGAATGTTGTATGGTGACAGCCATTCCACCTAGTGACCCCAACAAACTTCACAAATATGAATGAAACACTGTACAGTCTCCCAAAACCAAACTTGAACTCTCTAGAGAGAGAGATTTTCATGGGGCTGGGCCACTGTTCAAGATTCCCCCACAATCCTGTTGGAAAGAACAACTAGTTAAATGACTTATTTGTGCAGTGTTTTATGAGTGCCACATACTCCTAAAAGATCAGAGTAACTATTCTGAAATAGGTATCACTTTAAATAAGAACTATTTCCAAACCCTCGAAAACAAGAGTAGGTTTAGGGGAGAATTGCCCCAACCGTAACTTTAAAGCAGTCCATTGAACTTTCCTTGGCCCCGTATGGAAGAAACCAATGGCTTGGGCTGCAGCTGCACACTGACATTAAGGAAACACCAGGAGCTTCCTCTCCCCTTTCTGTCTGACCACTGTGGGCAGCAGCAAGTGTCAATATTTATTACAATATACGGTTGCTGAGTTTAGAGACCATGGTGATTCCTCAGGGGCTATACAAAGATGCATAAAATACAAACATGAAGTTTCCCAACCTGAGAGGGTGCATAAGACGTGGGCAGAATTTCCAGGCATATCTGTAAACACCAGTGAGCACCCCCAGCTTCTCGCTGCTCTGCTGGAAACTTGCCCTTGTGCAGTAGCATACAGGGCTTTATGTAGTCATGGTTTTCCTGCGTCCACATCTCACACTAGACTAGGAGCTTCCTGAGGACAACGAGAAGGGCTGCTTGTTATTCATCTTTATATCCCCAGTGTTTCACATACCACCTGGTACAGTGATCGAGAAACGTTTATTCATTCCACTGTTCACCCATTCACTCAACATCTGGAGTTTCAGAACAGGGACAGAGGCTTTGTGTGACTATGGGAGGAAGCCTTCCTGAATTGGACTGCAAGCTGACCTTGTAGGAGGCGGAGAATTGGGACAGGATGATGAGGAAGGAAGGAGGAGCTATGCAAACAAAGGATGGGCAGTATGGGATGAATTTCATCAGTTACTGTGTCTGGAGTGCATAAGTCTGGAAGAGTCAGCTGATGTGTGTTCATAGAGGTCCTGGAATATTAGGCCAAGTATTCTTTTCAAATGGAATGTCATTAAGCGGAATGCCCCTCCTCTCAGATACTCAGGAGGTGGCGCTGCCCTGGAGGAGGACGGGGAATAGGGATACAGAGTCATCTCATTGGAGAACATGCCTGGGATTTTCCTTCCATCTTACAAATGATAGGAAATGAATGCTGCATTAGCCACAATGGACTTGTCTGTGATGTTGACCATGCTTCCATAGAGAGGAGGCAGCTCATAGTAACCCAGGGCCAGAGGACCAGCTTCCATCGTGGCTCCATCAGTCACTTGCAGGGGGATCACCCTCTGTGTGCCGAAGTCTCCTCGGCATCAAGGTGGAGCTGATAATCATCCCAACCTCAAAGCTCTTATGAGGCTGAAAGGCAATGAGGCACAGCAGCCCCGTGGGAACGATACTTCACGGCACATAAGGGTTCCACAAATGTTAACTATTATTATCCCTTCTCCTCTGCATATCTTGGTTTCCTCATCCAAATGGAGATAATAGTACCTGTCTGAGCCCATTTCTCCTGGACCCTGACAGAATAAAATGCAATTATATGTGTGAAAGCAATTTGGGAGTTAAGTGCTGCATAGCGGCGAGGTGGCAGTAGGGCTGTTGATTACCATATCCTTGGCTGAAAAGTAATCCCAAGGGCCTGGGCAGGAAGGTAGGGAGCTTGCGTATCTCCGGGCTGTTGGCCACAGGTGCGGTCTATGAATGGCCTCTCATATGTCAAGACGAGGGCCTTACTATTTGACTGGTACAAGATGACACAAAGATGAGAACAGGAACATGGACTAAGCAAGAAATAAATAAGGTTTAAGCCCTGCAGCCTTGCAAACAGTGTAATTTCAAACATCATCGTCTTGGACATCTGGGCTCTATTACCTGAAATCCCATTAAACCTTCAGTTTCATAGTTCTGTGTGGAACCTTGTAAATTGCAAGATCATGCTGATGGCCACCAGCCAGTTCAAGCAATTAATCACAACGGTCCCCAAGCAGGTTTGCAACTCATCCCAAGTGGATTCTTCAAGGGAAAACTGTGTACACAAAAGAAACAGCCCAATTCATGCAGTTTTCTTAGCCATGTGCTTTGTAGCCCTGCCAACACAGAGAAATTATCTGTTATCATTAAGACATCCAAGCCTCATAACTTTTTCCTCAATTGAAATTAATACCCACCAGCCCAGGGAAGATCCCCAAACCTGGTTAGCTGTAATGGACACCACAGCCTGCTGAGAGCTGACAGATCCAGTTTAGACAGAGCTGAAGCCTACCCTTTCCCTACCCTCAGAATTTTCTCATTTGGGGGAACTCAACTTGAACTGAGCTCTTTTTTTTTTTTTTAAGCTTTTCTGGAATGTCTGGACTATTTGCATTTTCTCCTGTGTTCCAGGCCAAAGGGCCAAAAAACCCACAGAAAAGAAATAACCTAAGAGCCTGTCTTCAGAATCTTGCTAGACATACCCACAAGGTAAAAGGACTCATAACAGAAGAACTATTTTTATTTATTTTAGACAGAGAGAGAGAGGAAGGGGGGAGAGGAAGAGAGAAAGAGATTTGTCGTTCCAATTATTTATGCATTCATTGGTTGATTCTTGTATGCGCCCTGACTAGGGATCAAACCCACAACCTTGGCGTATGGAGATTATGCTCTAACCAACTGAGCTATCCAGCCAGAGCACAAAAGAACTATTTCTCATAAGATTTTTTGGTTAGGTTTTGCCAAGTCAAAAGGTTTTATGTAAACGAGATAATCTTCTGTGCTTCAGAGTGTTTATAAAGTCTTTCCTAATTACTATTTTGTTTATAGAGTGATTCTGGGAACATGACAGAGGACAGAGAGGAAGCCTCCAGCCCTCCCTCCAGAAAGCAGGATGGGGGGAGAGTGGGAATCAGAATATGCGTACTACACGGGTGAGAAAATTTGGGGTTTCTCCTTGCTTTTAAGGTTTCTTCTTTTTAAGACCTTTTAACCACATCTTTCTGTCTTGTTTTCAACTCTACAAAGCTATGGTGTTCAATACAGTAGCCACTAGGCACATGTAACCATTTCAACTTAAATGAATTAAAATTAAATAAAATTTAAAATTCATTTCGACCAAGCATTTGCCACATGTCTGGTGTTCAGCAGGCACACACGGCTAACAGCTACCGTGTTGGCCAAAGCAGAAGGCTCTATGGAGAAGAGCTGCCCCAGATTCGGGAACACATTGGTGCTGCCACTGAAAGTGTGGGTCGTGGACCAGCAGCATTTGTGTCCCCTGAGAGCTTGTTTGACCTGCACTGTCTGCATTTTAGCAAGATTCCCAGGTGACTCCGAGTCACATTAGAATGTGAGAAGCCTGGTTCTGAAGTATCCACCCACTCTAAGATTCCGTATGGTGACCTCCATTATTGTTATCAGCATTATTTCTTCTTATTCATCCAGCTTGTGTGGCAGTGTTTCAGAGGCACTTGTAGACCTCAGAGACCCGGCATGCAAAAGGAGAAACACTAGGTATACCTTGTATGTGCATTGAAAAAGCATGCTCCTTCTCTTGGAAAAGCTGCAAGATATGGAGAACTTTTTGGACACATGTTTTTCTAAGAAGCAAAACTTAAAGAACATTTTTTTTCCATGAAGAAGCAACTGGACTGGTAAACAGAGAGGCCTTTGAGATTAGAGTAAGATTAAATAGAAAGACAAAGAGGGGAATAGAACTCTTTTAAATAGAGGGAGACAGAACTTGACTTCTGAGTGCAGTTGACAGATACGTAGGCGCTGTGCTCTGTGACTGAGCAAGGCAGGGTACAGAGCACGGGGAGACGTTAGGACACAGTTCCTCAGAGTATGATCTTCCAGCTGGCCTGACACTGTGGAGACAAGGAGGAGTTTCCATGGCACCTTGGATGAAACATCACATTGTATGTACGTGCTCTCTCATGAGATTCATTGTTCTTTGAGCCTCTGGACAGAGTTTTCTTCTGGAAGGTTTTGTGTGCTCTTAGAGTGGCTGTTGGAATTTAATGACTTGAGATGCTTGCCTGTGTCCAACATAGAGAACTGAGTCACTGGGTTGCCTCTGACTGGCTGTACCAATGCATCCCTGCCAAGAGCATCTGGCCTGGGTGCTTTCTCCCAGGTGTGTTCCATGCACCATCTCACATTCATGTGGTGCGAGGTGGGAGCTACAATTGTCAGCAGGCTTCTGTTTCACCTCGGCCATAGGTTGAGTGAGGTGTTTCCATTTTCCTGCGGAAATCGTGCCCTGAGACTGAATTTGATGGGTGTCCTGAACTATCAATGAAAATTCATAGAGTTCTGATACGTGCACATGCTGAAACTCCTAAATCAGTTCTCACTAGAGAACAATGCTATGGCCCCCAAACAAATTCTGCCCTTATTTTAGGAAGCTGCTAACCTCACTCATGTAGCTTTTGCCATTCATTCATTCATTCATTCATTCATTCATCACTCATTCATTCAACAAACATTACAGAGCGCCTTTGATATTCCAGGCATATTGCCACACGCATTGGAAAGAAGAATAAGGCATGCTCTTTACTGAGGAAATTTTGGGTGAGGAACAGGGGTGCTTAGAGAGTGGTCCTAGGCTAGCAACATCGGTGTCCTTGGGAGCTTGTTAGAAATGCACATTCACAGACGATTCTGCACTCTTTCCATTTGGGGCCCCGAATCTGTGCTTTATCAAGCTCTCCTGGGGATTTCTAAGTACAACCAAACTCGAGAAGCCTTTGTCTGTGGACAGACATACACATCACTGGGTGAATACAGTCTGAGAAGTACAGTGATACGGATCAAAACTCCCCAATCCCCACAGCCCCCAAGGCAACACTGGACATTTTAGTAAGTGCTCAATGGAATAAATGTTGCTTCCTTGCTTGGGTGATTGATGCATGAACCAATCTGTAAAAACTAAACAATATTGGGATGATGGAACACACCTAAGTCCCCAGGACTTGGAATGGTTTGGGTGACTTGCTCGGGCCCCGCCATGCCTGTCTGCACCACTCTGAAACCCGCTGTCTGGATCACTGCGTTACAGTACATCCAGGTTTCTTGACATTTTATTATGTGGAGCGAACACAACTCTAAACCAATTTCCCCACTGTCTACACATTTTTCTCTGTCTGAAGGACAAATACCTACTATTTAAGTACTGGGGAAACAACATAGATGTTTCTCCCATGGATGTACTCCAAGCTGCTTTTATAAGAATCACTGCTTGTCAAACATAGAGATTTCCAGGCCTCCCTCTGCATGTTCTTAATCAATGGAAATGGAGAGAAGCTGCACAAAATAAAAGTTTTAAGAACCTTTTTGAGATGAGTCTGATACAGTGAAGGCTGAGAACCTCCGAGTTCTTAAAAACCTGGAATCCAGGGACTCAATTTAACTCACAGGAACCAGAGTCAATTTCCAAGAGGTTTTTGAGCTTCATGGTCTAGATGAGCAGCTTTGCTTGTAGTTGAACAGTAGGGAACAAATACAGTATTGTTGGTGTTTTGCCGAGGGCTGAGTACATGGAGAGGCAGGGTTTGCACATAAGTGCATTCTTTAATCTCCCTGTGTGTGTGGGGGGGGGGGGTGGTGGTGGTGGTGGTGGTGTTGGTGGTGGCAGTCCACCTTGACTCATCTCACGAACCCTCTAACGCTCCCCAGAGAGAGGTGTCGATCCAAGCCAAGGAGGACCGCAGAGCCAACTACAGAAAGGCTCCTCTTATAATCAGGAGCCAATCACTTTCTAATTTAAAAAATAAAACAGAGGGCCAAGAGAGTAGATGGTAGAGGCCAAGGCCTCCCTATCCTGTCTAGGCCTCAATAAATGATTGCCTGAGAATGTTCCCACGGGGCCTTGGGATCTCATATTTCCTGCTTGGCACTTCTGGCGTTAGCAGGCTCCTGACATGCCCTGACTAGATCAAGGGTCACAGACTGGCCTGGAGGCTGCAGCCTCTGTTAGGTTTATCTCTCCGAGCCCAGCTTTCTTCATCTGTGTGCAGGCACACCTCACCTTATTGGGCTGCACTGTATTGTGCTTCACAGATGCTGCATTTTTTTTTTTTACTAATTGAAGGCGAGACCCTATCAGTCATTGCAATACCCACTTCATTGTGGTGGTCTGGAATGAACCCACAGTCTCTCTGAAGTCTGTCTCTAGGGAGGTCATGGTATTTACCTCCTCAGGTTGCTGTAAAATGGACACAGGTTTTTAGCATGATGCTAGGTACGTGGTAAGTACTTGGTGAACCACAGTGCTTACTATTATGGTCGCTGTTGTCTGCAGACTCTGTTAGTTGGTGTTGTCCAGAGAAACAGACCAAATCAGATATCAGCGCTCCACTGCAGATACATTGATATGTCTGTATCTACATAGTGTCTAGATATCCAGAGAGTGAGAGAGAGAGGAATTGGCTCTCATGATATGGAGGCCAAGAAGGCCCAAGATCTACAGTCATTAAGGTGGAGACCCAGGAGAGCTGATCGTGTAAGTTCTAGTCCAAGGGCAGAAGACTGGTGTCTCAACTCAGACAGGCGGAGAGTCAGTTCTCCCTAACTCAGCCTTTTGTTCTACTCAGGCCTTCAGTTGATTGGATAGAGACCGCCCATATTGAGGAGGACAATCTGCTTTACACAGTTTACTGATTCGGATGTTAATCTCATCCAGAGACACCCTCACAGACACTCTGAATTGTGTTTAACCCAACACCTCGGCACCCCAGCCAGGTTGATGCATAAAATTAACCACCACCAAGTCATTGTGGTTTCCAGTTTACTAGGGGTTAGAAGACGTCACAGGTGTGCGTGTGTCACCTGTTTTATCACCCTTAGCCCAAAACCTATCACATCATAGATTCTGACCTCAGTCTTCATGCAGGGGGGGCCAGGGTTGATTTCCCAATCATACTTTCAGGAGCAAACACCTCCAGCTGTCGGGGGACAGGTAGTGACAGAAATGAAACCAGTGCAGCTAAGAATGTATGTGACTTCTCCCACCAAAGTGCTGGTAGCAGAGTTTAGTTTTATTGCCACATAAATCTTCCTTTGTCCTTTTTTTATCTCCTAACTTCTCTCTTATATACTAATTAATTAATTGAGCATCCTCATTTAAATCATCCAATCGTGGTTCTTACGACAGCATACTTGCGAGGGTTCTAAAAGTTAGAAAATGATTTAGTATTAGAGGTTTTGATTACACTGAATATAAAAATCAAATAAAAGGAGCAAATGATGAATAGAAGAGGGGAGTGTGGTTGGAAATTAGTCTTGTTTCCTGTGCACACAGGAGGCACGCTTACGTGGGTTCTTACCTTGGCCTATTTTAGGAGTGATATATTTGGCTTGCCACCAGGAGTAGAAGATAAACCAGGACCTGTATCCTCTAAACCAACATCAGCACTATTGCCATTTTGAGCCTGATAATTCTTTGAAGTGGGGGGGCTGTCCTCTGCATTCTAGGATGTTTAGCAGGGTGCCTGGCTTACACCCATTAGATGCCAGTCGTAGCCCCCAAGTTGTGACAACCAAAAATGTCTCCTGACATTGCCAGAAGTGCCCTAGGGGCCAAACTACACTCCGCTGAGAACCACTGCTCTAAACCCGGGAGAGATTTTAGCTGTTAAACAGAAACATACTTTCTCTAGGCCACACCTCTTATGTAAGGCACTTTGTGTATAGGATTCGTGTTTGATGAGCATCCTTTCATATAAACACAGCTACCTGCTTTCTCTATGTTCTCGTTGGAATTAAGGAATTTGCTTTCCTAACACAATTCTTATGGAGTCAGGAAACCATCGTGGTGAGAATGGCTCTGGGTTCTAGTCTCAGCTTTGTGCCTTCTTGCAGTATGGCTGTGACAAGTTAATGACTTTGGCCTCATTTTTTCTGAGTGTGTTACAAGGATAAGGCAATTCAGGCCTCAAAGGTGGCAATGAGGGTTCAAGGAGGGACAACCCATTTAGCTGATGAATAAATGTTAGTTCTGCTTATTATTAGCTGTTACGTGGGGGCCACCATGGATGTCACTCCTTTGGAATGTGCCTCAAACACCTTATATAAATAGTCCTAAATCGATATGCAAATCAGGTCCGCCCCAAATTCCTCAAATCTGAGTCACATAAAAACACAGATAGAAGATATGGCTTGTCTTTTTGAATGGAAGACACCACACAACCTTTTCAAGAGAGAGACCAAGATAGAAGTCTTATTTCTCCCCTTCAGCCCATAGAGGTGTGGCTTCCCACACAGCTTATCTTCGCTCCTTCCCCAGACAAGCCAGTCCCTTCAGCTCCTTGAAGCTGGAGTGGGGGTAAGTAGAGCTGGGCACTGTTGGTCCCAGATCTGTTCTGGAACCCTCTGCAAGGCTGGCCCTGCCTCCCAGGCCAGCACCTTCCTGCCTCTGATATGAACCTCCTTTTCAAGGAACTGCTGGTTCTTTCTGCACTAACTTTGGGCAAGCCAGCCTGTGTGGACAGTGACCTGGTGGGAAAAAGAGTGTTCTCTCTCTCCTGGTAGCTGCAGAAGCCTGGCCTCCAGGCATGTCGCTGCTTTTTCCTGGCCCCAGGCTTTGGCATTAGAACATCGACCCATTTGTATCTCTAGCTTCTCTGGGAAACTCGAGGAATTTGTCATAATAATAATAAATAGTAGCCATCACTTAGCAGATACTTTTGGCCAAACACCATGCAAAATGCTTTTTCTACGAGCTCATTTATCACCACAGTGGCCCAGTGAGGTGGGGATTACGATCACCATTTTAAAAGTGAAGATACTGAGAAATCCATGTTTCAACCTCATGAACTGGGAAGTGATGAGCTCAGGATGTCATCCCAGACCCCCCTGATTCCAGAGCCCCTGCTTGTGGTCAGTGGATGCTAATGCTTCCCTACCCATCCAGACTTCAGAGCCGTCAGACTAAAGAGGAGATCGGTTCCCAGAATGCCCAAGTGAGGAATATTGGCCCATCAAACAGAGATTTGAGAAAGAGTCCTTTACCATTTGGTAGCTGCTCACGCATACATGGCCAGCACCAGGACTTCCTTGAGTAGTCCTTTAATATGGGGAAGGAAACCAGAGCAATGGACTTCTCTATAGGCTGGCCTGAGCTCCAGCATTGAATCTCCAGTGAAATTAGGTATTAAGCAAAGAAAACAAAAAAAACCTCTTTCTCTTCCACATCATCCCTTCATTAATCTCACAACTATTTATTAAGTCAGGTATACTTTCTCTATACCTGGCACTGTGCTGTGCATTAGGAAGTCGCACAAGAAGAAGGCAGGGCATCGCCCTGAAAAAATGTAGGAGGAGAGATGGATATGTAATCATAAAGTGTCGGTGGTGGGTTTGGTGGTAAACGTTTAACATGCCATCCTGGCACGTTGGGGGAAGTTGTCAGCTGGCATCTCGGGCAAAGAAGGCTTCATGTGCAATACGACATGGAAGGTGGTCTTGAAACATGGAGAGACAGGGGCATAGTAGTGTTTGTGGGTGTGCAAGGAAAGCATCCTAGGCCAGAGGGAAGATTGTGTGATGGCTTCGTATAACCAAGTGCACGTGAGGAGCTAGAAGGGGACTGGGATGGCTGAAGCCCAGGAGACGAAGCCCAGAAAGTGTTCCTTCTCCATCCTGTTTCCTTCACAAAGAGGCAGAGCTGTCTGCTGCAGACCACTGTTTTGCATTTCAACTTCTTGTACCTTTTATATACCTGACTCCTATTGCAGATTTTAAAAATCTCTAGCAAAATGATGGCAGCAGAGCCCATCCCGATGCCTCTGTGACAGAAAGACAGCTGGTTAAGCTTTACAGTAGCCACATACTTTGCACATACAACCAAGTAAACGGGCCTCTTGCTCCCACATAAAGGTCAACTCAATATGGTGACCCTTTCAAAAGAAACACAGCTAACTGCAAAAGCGTCAAGGAGCAGTGAATACTGGACTGATCCCATGGACAGATGGTCTATGGGCATTATGCCATTGCACACTCTACTCTTTGCCTATCAGTCTTCTAAAGGTCCCACTCATTTGGTGGCCATCACCCCAAATGTCCTTTGTCTCTCCCTAAATCCCCAGTCTATCTCTCTGTGGACAATACTTCTGTATGTGTTCAGGTCTTGTAGGACTATCTCTCTGCTCTAATATTCCTTAATTTAGCCTCCAGTTTTCTTCCCCACCCAGCAGGGCCCATATTGTGCTGATAGGACTTACAGATAAATACAGAATTCTGCTTAGCAGATAGGAGAATGGGAAAGGCTCTGAATACTTATACTTTATATATTTGTCCCTGTCACTCCTGTATGTCACTAGATTAGGACACACCTAAGTCGACAACAGATGAGATCTTCTCAAATCTGTGATCATGGACAAATAATACCTTGGGGCTGCAATTTTCTTTCCATAAACTGGGGATAATATTACCTATCCTAGGAAGCACGTTGGGGAGCCACAGGTGGGAGGACCTTTAAAGGATAATGGGCTCAGCGTATGTCCATGGTTGTAATTGTTATTGTATGTTAAAGGTAGACATACATGCTTTTGCCAGTTATTAGAGGCTCACATGGGAAATCTGGTTATTTGGAGATGCAGCAACTGTGATCCACTGTCAACTGATCCTGACTTGGGATCCAAAGTGTAGTAGATAAGCAGAGTTCACTCTTGTTTAGTGTCATTATTCAGTTGCCAATTTTATTTTATAGGATATTGTCAATAACACTTTTCTAAGGTTACACATTCTCCAGAGCTGACTTTAGCAAAATCCTTCAGGCTGCTATCCTGGGTCAGGCTCCTAGAAACCTTCCTGATTCCAGGCTCTGCTGCTCCCCTGCAGGCTGACCTGGACAGAAGACTGTTACCCAGGCCGTTCTCTGTCCCTGCCCCCATTCAATGATACTAGTGTATTGTCCTTTAATGCAGTTGCGCAGTATTTGTCTGCGAGGTACTTAGTGAGTAGAAACAATCAAGGTTGCTTTAGTTGGTCAGCATTCATGGGTCATATCTGCACCCTTGTGAGCCTAACTTTTATGGTGGTTTTGCAAAATACTGTGATGCCCATAATAAAAATGCTAGCATTTTCATTATTTCACTTACAGCTCTTTTCTGCACATATGTGCAAATTTTGTATTGTAGTATATCATAACTGTTTACCATGTTGCTACCTAATCATCATAATTATTACTTTAATGGCCATGTAATCATCCGTCTTGTTAACACATCATAATTTAGGAGACTTGTTGTTTTCCAGTGTTTCCACTGTTATAAATAACCTCTTGGTTACACATTTGTGTGCATAGCTTCTTTCATTTTTTAAGATTATTTCCTTAGGATATACTTCTAGAAAGGGATCACTTAGTCAAGGAATGTAAATTTTTAATAGTTGTTAAATAAATTGGCACTGTTTCTCCAGCTGACAGTGCCACCAGCAACAGATTAGTATTCCACTTTCATTACAGGCTTATCGGTAGTGGGTATTACATTACATTTAATATGCTTAAATAATACCTTCTGTTTTTGCATTTTCTCAAAAATAGCAAGTTCTAATCAAACGTGTCCTTATAAACCGTGCATTCTCTCATGTTTTGAAGAGCCCGTTTGAAACCCTAGGTAGATTTGTTTCTAACATCAAGAACTCTTACTATCTGCTCTTATCGGACAATAGCTTTATTTATTAAACAAAACTAATATTGATATTTTTTGAGCAAATCTTTAGATTCCATGCCTATATTAACTAATAAATGAGGACCTGGATATAGGCACTATAGGGAGAACTCAGATAAAATGATAGGAAAATTAGAAAAATCAATAAAATCAAAACCTACCTCAGCATTCCCAAGGTCAAAAGCGGAGCTGCGATCCAAGTAGTTCAGTCTCTGGCCAGATGGTAATGACTTTCCCTGTCTAGTCTCTAACCTGCTCAGTCACCTGACTTTTTGACTAGCAAACTCAGGAGTTCCAGCCACACTGTTTCCAACATTTCCTTCTAGGTTTCATGCCAGGAAAGCTCCCTGACAGATGAACCCCATACCACCCCCACACACACACAAAATGCCTTCACACCACTCCCAATCTGACCTCGTTCCAGATTAAGTACATTCACGAAACCGTATCATATATGAAACGTCTTCCCAAACCGCAGCCCCATCAGGGCCAAATGCCAGTTCCAGAGATCTGGTTTTGCCCTCACTTCCAGGTGTCACAAAATGAGAATAAACAGGGCCACCCTAGAGTAGAGCCAGGCCTGTCGTGCCAGAGGAACTGCCTTGCATGACTTCTGTCTCAAACCTGGAAATCTGGAAGTGGGGAATAAACTTTGCGCTGGGCCTAAAGCAACACTGTGCTCCAAAGAACTGCTTGCAAGGTAACAAGAAAGCAGCTATGACAACTACTCCCTGGTGACTACAGGACTAAACGTTAAAATCATTGTTTAAAATTAGCATCACCCTGTGAACTTACCTGCACCAATAGAAATGTGTCCTTCTATTGGTGTAATTGCCCCCCTTCCCCTTCTCATAATTACCCCTTGCTTTTGTCTACTGATCAGAACCCTACTTGGGCTTCTGCCTGAATCTGCACTCTCCTGAATCGCTATTCTGTTTTATTTTTTTAATCTCAGACAAATGCCAGTTGCCTCTCACTTTGAAAGTCTTTTATTCTTAGGTTAACACAGGCAACCTTGCCTGCCCCTAAGGTGGGCTGTCTTCTATGCTTACCGAATGGTGGAAGGACACTTCCAGAATCTGAGCCACCATGACTTGTCCTGGAGATGAGCGACCATGTCTTCGCTAGAACTTTCTCTCTGACCTAAGGATGTGAGGGTTTGTTGGAATAACATGACTGCTTCATCCCAGAACCCGGGAATGTAAAGAAATAACTGACCGTGTCTTCCCCTGTTTCCTCTTGCAGCCTCACTTGAGGGTTCTCCATGAACGTGGTGAGCCTTCCAAGCTGCCGTCCTGCCAGCTGATAGGAACACGCCCTGCTCCTCACAGAATCACTAACTCATGGCCCTGCCGGAAGATACCCTTGGAGCCTTGACAGACTAACCAGCCTAACTGGAGAAAACAAGAAAACACCCCTTCCATCAAGATCAAGATCTTAGTTCGCTGTGGATTTTAAAATGAGGTGCATAATACGCAGTGCCAAGTCGTTGCAAGCAGTCGTTGGCAGACCGTTAGCTGGAAAACTGCTTCCAGTCTTCATCACTGTGCTTCACGCCAGCGCCCTTGGGGAGCTGTCCGTGCCCTTCACTAGAAGTCCTGTTTTAGCATGGCAACTACTGGATTCTTTTATTATGTGTGCAGATGGCATGATGTATTAGAAAAAAATTACAGCAGTTCTGCAATCCTGGTGGAAGTGTTTACCATGTGATGCCCTAGTAGGAATGTCAACATGTCTCAATTATGTTAGTTCTGACATCTAAAGGTATTCCGTCCAATTCTTAAGCACTTTATAGGAAAACATGACACCGAAACAAATCCGCATGTTCGTTACCTGTGAGAAAACAAGTGTTTTCTTTTTTCTTTATGAATCTTGTCCTATTTCTGGCTCAGACTGTCCAAGACAAACTTCACTCCTAACATGTCCCCAGTCGTGTATGGTAGATTGGTGTAAATATGGCCACAATACTGTTAGATTTAACATCTTGACACTTCACTGAACAACTAGATTCCAAAGGGAAGTAGAAGCAGGCGGATTGTAATATCTTAGCTCCTAGTTCCTTGCACCCAGGCACAACTTACCACTCGCACGCACAACCACTCAAACACCGGAGGCTTCTTGGCCAATGAGCATACCCTCTCAGTCTACAGAAGAGTTCTTCCAAAGGGAAAAAAAAAATGGAAAATGGCCTTCTTTTAATCAAAGACCATGGTGGGTTGATGTTAAGGGCAGCAGAATGCACTTTTCCTATGTGGTCTGGCTTTAACACTTTGGAAGATTTTCTAAGTCAAGTTCAAATCACAGCTCTCTGGAGCGAAGAGCACAGCAAGTGACTCCTGCATGCCTAGAGAAGGAAAACGGTTCAGTCTCACAAGCGGTTCCTTCCTGCACAGAGAACCTACTAGTCCCTGTTAATCCTTTCTGGGACTATAGCCACAACAATTTTTTTTTTTTTTTACTATGTCTTAGAACAAAGCACAGTCCTGGGAAAAAGGTCAATCCAGTTATTGCTTACTTTTAAGCATTAGAAAAATGTCCATAATGACTGATCCTACATAATGTTTTAGCTTTTTTTTCCTGAGAATATAAATTTGGCTGAACCAAAATCTCAGCAAAGTATGCTCTGCATGCTTTTGGTCTCAGCCTGGGACCATCATGCACCGAGGACTTTTCTATAAATATGCAGAACACCTCTGGGACTATGCCAGCACAAGCAAGCTCTGCATTTTAGGGGTCTCCATACGCACTCTCCTGCATCTTGCCTCCCCTGGGGGTCTCAGGAAATCATAGCCCATTGGGAAAAAAAGGGCTTACAATGAGATTTGGACACCGCTGACAGGGAAGGGGAGAGATCCAAACATGACTGGAGGGAACCACCCAGCAGGATGAGTCACCACAAGCCTGTCGGGCTGTCGTGCCAAAGGAGAGGACTTCTAAGAGAGAACTCGGAGGAGTTTCAGATGCCACTGAGACCTGGCCCTTCAACAGGTTAGCAATAGGACCATCAGGACCTCAGCAGACCACAATTCCTTACAAGTTCAGAATTGGGAGGCCAAACCCTGGCTGCCGACACCCCTGTCCGTAGCATGCCAACCTCCACTGCCTGCCTCCTCTGTTTCAATTCCGACAGCAGGCTTTCCTGCTCCTTTCACTCCTTCCTTTATTCAGCAAGCATTTGCTGAGCACCTACTATGTGCCAAATGTGCTGGGGCAGCAAGAGTGTGCAAGGCAGACTCTCCCCACCCTTGTGAAATATCTCCACCTCCCAAACCCTATCCCCAGCCCACCTTTTCCATAATGAAAACAACATTCACTTGCTGCCAGTGTCACCTGGGAAAACGCACACAGGAGCAGGCAGTTTGCGTGCCTGAAAAAGGAGGGCAGAGGAGGAAGAGGTTGTACATGGCCTCAGGCCACTTTTTTGCAGCCTCTGTGCACAGCCATCCCTCCCAGGGCTCAGATACAGCTAGTAAGAGCTTCCCATAACCCTGGCCCCCTATATTCCTATTCTTTATAGAGACACAACTGTCCATCATGATGCCAGATTCTCTGAAACTCCAATTCAGCCACCAGTTCCGAAGACACAGAACTGGGCTTGCTGCATCAAAAGAAATACTGCCAGGTGCTGAGATAGTGTAGTTAGGAACTAACTGGTTTAGCCGGGGACATTCAGAGACCGTGGCAAACACCTGTGGAAAGTTGGACATGCTTGATGGCACAGATGTTCATTAAATGATGGTGGTTCATCCTTCAGCTTTTGTGAAATGGGCTCCGAATGACTAAATAAGTTGAATTTCCTAGTTGGTTTTTTTTTTTTTTTTTTTTTGAGTCAAAAGAGTGCTGGAAAGTTACAAGAAGATAGTGGGTGAAGATGGAGATGGGAAAGGGGAGGGGAAGATGACAATGAGGAAGCTCAGTTGGTGATGGCTTCTCTAAAAATGCCTTAACTCCTGGCAAGTTTCACATATTTGCAGATGAACTATGACTGTTCACCAAACTGCCTGCCTCAGTTTGAAATCTTTTTGGAGGATAGTTTTGAAAACATGGTAGCATAAAATCTGAGCAGTTGCGAGCTAAACCGGGAAAATGGAACAACGATGTCATTGGCAGGCTCAGGATTCTTTGTCACGTGTCGATCCACAGTGACCCGCAGTGACTTCCTGCTGAGCTGAGCCTTCTCCCCAAGATATGTGTGGGCAATCTGACCTCCCAGAAGTTCAGAAATGGCTGGGGTGAGTTTTGGTTAGGAGGGAGCAGGAGATAGGGAGGTATGGGATAAATATGTTGACGCCTAAGGACTGTAAACTGTTGACACCTAACTTTTCCTTAAACCTGTGCTACACCTTTTATTAAAAGGCTGATGCCCACACTTTACAGGAAAGGCACTCTTAGGAATGAACAGAAATGAACAATGATCAGACTCCCCAGGGCGCCAAAGGGATTAGCCTGTTCCAGCCCCAGAACTGAATGCAAACGCACAGAACATGGGGGTTCTGCTGGGGCGCAGGCAAACCACTCCAGTGTTTGACCGCAGACCTGGGGGGATGGGTTTTCTTTGTGGGCAGTGACGTATCTTTAGATCCGGGCTCAGGTTCTGTGAGGTGTGTTGCCACACACCTGACCGCTACCTCCAAAAAATGCGTAAATATGGTGAATGGTGTGCGGGTCCCCCCACCCCCCCCCAGAGTTACTTCTCAGTTGCCCAGACAGAGGCTTGTAGTCCTTCATCCTGAGGGAATTCTGCCATTGTTAACGTTCAAGGGGGAAAGGAATGTCAACCTCACATGAGAATGTGAACTCAGGGTAATGTCAAATGGATTTGCCCCTTTGTTCCTTGCCAATGCTTTCTTTGTCTGCAGATGTCACTGGATTGATTTTGGGTAGGAACACTAAAAGTCTCACGGAAGAAACGTTTTCAAGACCCCCTAGCACTTCAGTTTCAGCAAAATCTCCTCTTTCCAGTGCATTAGCAGCTCCATTCTTTGTGATGTTTTTCTCTACATTCTTTAGGGCAATTTTGTTACTTGACAACTAGACTTAGGCTGCCATAGTCTCTTTTTGAACATCTAAACTTTGAAAATGACATACATTTCTTTATGCCTTAAAGGCTGCTTTTATTCACCTTTCTTACAACCTCCTCCGCCCTACTTTTTTGCTTTGTTTTGTGGGGGTTTTAAAATCTTTTCTTCTGACATAGTTCTGAGGGTAGATTTCAAGTATTCTATAAAGAACTCAAACAGAAAAACATCGTCATCACCTTTCCCCCCACCCCAATACTGACTAGTAACTCTGTCTTCAGCTTGTGGCCCACATACTAGTGGGCTATGGAATCTCATCTCCAGGGGGTGGCTGGTCAGTGCTACTAATCAAAACGAGACCCACGAGATCATGAAAGAGGACAGACCAGAACCTGCATCTGCTCAGGGCACAGCTGGGGGACCTCCATTTCAAAGACAAGTGCTGCCCTTCAGCCTCCTTAGATCTGCATCTAATCCCATAGCCAGAAAACTATCTGAGGAATTCTGCTTTTATCAATGTGCATGATTTCTGGCACCACAGCACAACGTCAAGGTCAAAGAGGGCTGCATTTCCATTATTTGGCTCTGGTGGCTTACTCCAGTGGGGAGAAGGAGGGCATTCTTTCAAAAGCTAAAGGAAGCTTAAGGAAAAGCTGGCCCAGTGCACAGGGAGGTTGTACCACAAAAATAGCAAAGTAGGTATTTCTCTGGGGATTCTCATTTGGGAAGGCGGCTAGACGGTTAGTCCCAATACTGCTTTTCCTGACCATTATCTTGGCCCCACAGGGAAAATTCTAGGCTGGGGACAAACACTGTTTCTGAGATCTAACATTTTGGGGATGAAATTCACCTACAACAAATATAAAAGGGAAGCGCCATTGAGTATGGATCCGTTCCAGACCTTCGGCCCAACAGCACGAAGACTGAGAAATGACTTGCTCTGTAAGTCTGGAGTTTCATTAGCCACATAGGGCTCTCTTATGTCTTGAAGAGCTCCAAGCGCTCTTACTTCAGAGCCTCCTTTCCCCAATTACATCAAGCACTAGAAGGCACCAGCAACATACAACTAATAACAAAATTTCAGAATAATCATATGATTTGCATGGAGTTGCAGTTGACTGGTTGACATAATATTAAGTGTTGTACATATCTGGACATTATTTCTGATTACACAACATCTGTTTTATATTCAGAATTAATGGTTTGGGGGTTTCAGTTGTTTAATTGCTTGCTCTGTCGTTGTTGTGTTCCAAACCTCAAACATTTACAGAACCTGAGAAAGGCTCTTTCACCCAGGCCTTTCTTGCCTAAGTGCAACACTGGCAGAAACAGCCCTACTGTTTCTACAGGAATGATGAAGAGATGGTTAAATTAATCCAAAGCTGGAGATTCATACCTAAAACATCTAACCCACGGAAGTTCTGCTTGTTGTCTTCTGCATTATTTATAGCTTTTCAAATTTCAGTCGTTTGGATCAAAGGAAATAACCAGGCAGCTTTCCTGTGGCTCAGCCACGTTAGAGCACACACAGCTACCAAAGGTGGAGCTGTCAGCTGGGTTGAGGTTTGAGAGCACACGGGTCTGCTCTGTGTCCTGTAATTAATTGCCACCACCCCCCAAATTCTATTACAATGTATTCAAATGCTTTACTCTTTGAAAAATTATAAAGTGAGAGATTTTTATCAGATCATTCCTTCTTTTGGGGTGGGGAAACTGATTTTGGGATATAAACTTGAAGAAGAAATTGCCTGCCGTTAAATGCCTCAAGCCTCTGGTGGTAGCTCCCGTCCTGTTCCACAAACTGGTGGTGATCTTCTTCCATCTGCCCGAGGGGACCCGGGCCTCCCTCTGGAATAGCACAAATACCATGAAGACACCTTCTGAAGTTTTAAGTAGACTCCCTCTTCAAGCATCATATGCTTAATCATGGTTTGGATTAAGCATACAATCTCTAAACCAGTTCTAATTCTTCATATATATTTCCATTATTTTTAAACCATAATCAACTGCATTTGTGTTTGCATTGGGAGCTGCCTGCTCACTCTGTGGCTGCTTTTGACAATTCCCACGACAAGTCCCCATACAACTCGTTCAAGAGAAGACCAAGAATGTGTTTCTTCCCCATGCCAGCTTCAGAAGTTTCGCGAAGTGCATAACCAGGTTCGCATCAAAAGGCCCCCTGTTTATAGATGAAAACTTAAAGAGAATGGGGGTGAGGGGTTATTCATGTTTGAACACTAGCACCTTTGTCCTTTTTCATTGTAATTCCCCTCCCACCTCCAATCACCAGAAAGAGAAGCTGTACCCGCTTCAGGGAGTGGCCACCACTGGGGTTAGTTGGCGTTCCACCTGTCTAACCTCATACTTAGGCAATTGGAAGTCTCTCTGGGGCTCTGAAAGATCTTTCCACCATTACCTTTCCTCCACCAATAGAAAAAGGCTATCCTTACAAAGCCATATTTGAGGAGGCCGTGGCTGAGCCAGTGAAAGGAGCTCACGGTGCAGAGAGCTGAATAGCGCCATGCTCTCCACTTTGCCTTGTGCGTCTCGGTCATGGTTGGCACAGAAGTACCCCATCTGCTGAAAGCCGAGCCAGCACAAATGTTTTGAAACTAACTCCTCCAGAACTCTTATGTCACTGAATCATACTCCTGTCATTCCAGTTAATTCAACTAGTTAATATCATTAGTCAGGAAATGAAAGAACTGCACACAAAATTTTGGAAAAGATCAACGTCCTTACAAAATTACGTATTAGCAGCCAAAAGGACTCAAGAGGAAAACGCTCGATCTCTCGTGCTGTATGTACTTGAGTTACTCCTGAGACCTTGTGAACATACTCACTGCCCTGACAAAGGGAGGGAATACTTGAATCCCACAGAAATCACCCCTCTCTCTGCACCTCTGCCCCTCTGGCTGGGAGGCCAGCTGCCCCACCTTCGCCGACAGGGCTGTCTGGAGGCTAAAATGAGTGGAGCGGAGAAGTTGTCTTGTACCACCACCTTCCCTGTACTTCTTATGGTGGCTGGGCTACAGGCTTTAGTCAATGAGCCTTCTCCTTTACTGTCTGCTTTTTCTCATAGGCTCCATTTGGGGATTTAAAAAAATGAAAGAAAGAATGGTAAGAAAGTAGCCATCAGTATTTTGCCCACACATGCTTCTTCCAATATCTGGGGGCTAGTCTGCAGACCCTGAAGGCACGGCGTTCATTTATCTCCGCTTCTCCACCTCACCAAGGGTGAGCCCTGCCACTTAGCTGAGGGAGAGAGCCTCGGGCTTGGCTTCCTGCAGGCGAGGGTCTCTGATCGCGGGGCCGGAGAAGACCAACACAAGTGTGAAACTGGCAAATCGAGGGTCACAGGAGCCAGAAAGCCATATCAAACTTCTTGAAGAGCTATATAATGTATTAGTATTTGTTCTAGGAAAGAAAGAAGAAAAATCACACAATGTGAAATGAATATAAGACCAGTGCTCTCAATAGTGTGTGAGGGGGGGAAATCTGATTTAAAAAAAAAAAAAACTGGTTCACTTTTTTAACAACGCTAACAAATATGGCTATAAAAACACATTTCAGGGGGGAGGGGGGAAAAACACATTTCATAGCACAAAAGCCCACGTAGATGTTAGACATTTTCCTAGCTTCCTTGAGTGAATAGTTAAACCAGCAGTCTGAATTCTTTCAGTCCCCTCAGAGTGGTTCATTAAATAAGTGTTTTCTTTATTCATTGCCCACAACTGTGGTTTTTGTCTCTCTGCACCCTGGAATAACTCCCAAGGCTGAACTTAGAGGACACAAACAAGTTTCGTGGTGAAATAAGAGTGCCTTTTCTGTTGGATGTTCATTTTCGTTCCCTGGATTTCCAGGGCATACAATGTTTAGAAATTTTTTCTCTAAACATAAGAATTATTGTGCACCACAATTTTGAACCACCGATTTCCATATCGTAAGCAGCTATCAACTTGCCAATTCCCTTTGGGTCTCCTTTATATTTTCTTATAATGTTTCCTTCTGTTTTTGGTTGTCCTCAAAAAGAATTGGGGGGCATGATTCTTTTTAAATTAATAGAAATGAAACTGTACATATTTTTGCCCCCTTGTGTCTGTGAGCATGATCCCTATCAGGCCTGAAAAATCTGCTTTCATTTTGTACATTTGACTATTTTGTATTCCACATTATTTGATTCCTTATGTGCATGGCAATGTATTAAAATGTGGGATTTCTATTACCATGTAAAAGTGTTTTGATTCTGATTTCAACGTACATCCTTGGGAAAAAATTACATTAAACTTTTTATTTCTATTTTCTTCAGCTCATCAGCTTTGCAGAAGGAAAAGAAAAGTTAACAGCATTTCACTTTCCCTGTGTTAGCTAATGATGCAATTCATGGTGGAAAATTGTCCTCAATTATGCTGTGTTTCCTGGAGAAATAATATATGTGAAATGAATTGGTGGCCTCCCTCCAGCTCCCAGCACACAGAATTCCCCCAGCACCAGATCCCACCGGTGCGATTGCTATTACTGTTGAATGCTTCAGTGTTGAGCACAGCTGGCAAAACACAATTCTTGTCATCCCCAGATCTGGTAACACCCTTGAAAGAGATGGGACAACAGTGCTTGGGTCTCCAATTTGCTTTCACCCTGGAGAGTCTTACATGCATGTAAGGCATGATTGATGGCACTTGCCAACACCTCCGTCTCCATTTCTCTCAGGCAGAGGCCACATATCTATATTTTCTCCAAAGAGATACTGACCTTCAAATCACACCTGGCCAGGAGATGTGGGATCAGAAGCCAGTTCTGAACAGATGTGGCACAGCCCACTCTGTAGTTCAGGAAGCATCTGGATACACCTCACTCTCAAATTGCACAAAATAATCCAGTGATTAACATGATGCACCAAATATAAACAAGAGACCGTTTTGCCTGCTCTAAACTACCATTTCACCCTCCCCTTTCTTAAGGAGACATTGCAATGAGTACTTACTGCCACTGTAACTTCACTGAACATGATAGGTTGTACAGGAGACACACCTCTTCCCCAGAAAGGAAGAGGCACTTAGAAGTTGCATGAAAAGGAAAGAAAACCCCCATACATGTTTACATTGCATCTTTACTGTAAATCTAGTTTTGGGAGAGGTTTTTTTCCCCCCAGAACAGGTTTCCAAAAGCAAAACCTGTGATAACCTTTTAGATTAGCTTACTGATTCAATGTGTAAAGCTTCTCAATCTGTCCACACACCTTATAACTAACTCTAAAGCACACTTCACTCCCAGTTTGTTCGTAGAGACTCAGGCCACGGAGAAACGGAGCAAGCTTTTGGTCAATTACCGCCTTTAGAGGGTGTGAAACTGGAGCCCAACCCCAACACTCTATCTTGGCCTTTCTTGGGTCATTGCCGACCATTCCTTCTCTTCTCTCTTTCTCTCACAGTTTTTTTCCTTTTCCTCCATCAGTTCTCTGCCTTGACCTTATCACTGCCTTTCTTTGTGATTGTCTTGTTCCTTTTTTTGCCTGACCTTCCTCTCCCTCTTGACTTTCTTTCTCCCTTTCTTTGTCCCATCTCCATCTCTCTCCTCCAACCCATCCTACCCATCTCTATGCATTTCCTTGCTGCAGGGTAGGACACTCATTTGGATTTGATCCCATCTCTTGGCATATAATAATTACTCAGTAAATGCTAGCTTAGATTGAATTGAACTTGGCCTCATATGCTTCCCAGCTTATTTTCCCCCTCTACTAAGTCTATTAACCTCTACTAACTGCCCTAAGCAAATAAACTCAAAATAATAATAAAGCTCGAAGCCAGCTGTGTTTCCTGAAGTAGGTGAAAGCAGCTTTAAGTAGGAGGTTACCTAGGCTGCTTCAGGTAGCCTGTGCTAGAAGTAGGCAGGTTCCCCTAGAAACTGCTTTGCTGGTGCAATGAAAAGTTTTCCTGACAGCTAGCTCACTGTTTTGGGAGCTCATACTTGTCTGAATAAACATGGTGGCCTTTTTTGGATCAAGGACAGTGATGTCTTTGAGAAGCTCACTTGAGGCCACCAAAATAATCTGTTGATATATAACATCACTCAGAATCTTAGAATCTTACAAAATCCCTCCGTGAATCCTAGGAAATTGTACACTGCAGTGCTGGGCAGTTTGTGCAAGAGAATGCTGTCCCCATTGCAGGGGATTTCTTATGGTGATGAGAAAGTCATTTGGATTGTGAATACTTTCACATAAATCTATTTTTGTGACATAAATATATGTACATCATGAAACAGCTTTTCATGATTTTATAAATGTATTGAAAAACCAACTAAAAATAAGCTCCAGCAAAGGCAACCACATTCTTCTGTTTGCATGTACACCTGGGGAAATGGAAGGTGGGAAGGGTCATGAAAACTGTGTACAGTTGTTTCACAGGTGACAATGTCCCGCATTCTCATGGGAAATAGAAAGCTTGCTAAGATCCTCTTTTGTCCTCATATCTCTGTCCTTTTGATTGTGTAACCCAAATACAATGACATTCTCCGAACCATGCAGTCTCTAGGGAAAGTCCCAGAGGGGAATAAAAATATATGAACACATTTACAGATTTTCCTTTGTCCTTCATGAAACTTCCAAAGCAGGATTTATGGGTGTTGGTACGTGTCACACAGAAAATATCTTTAAAATCCTTCTTTCCACCTACGTCACTCCACGTCATCCATGCAAAAGCGGCTGTTCCCTTCCTTCCCCCAAATCTTTCTCCCTTTGCCACCCTCAAGTCTCAACCAAGAACCATCGCCACCACTGGACTTTCCTGGCTCGTGTCTCCCTCTCCCGGCCCTTTCTCTCCATGTCCATTCTTCTCTTCTGAAGCTCCCCCCTTTCCCATGTGATTTTCCCATTTCGCTTTTCCCACTGTGCTTTTCTGTACCTATGGCCCTGATTCTGCTGGCAAAAGCTGGTAAATATTAGCTTTTCTTTAGTGAGCAAGCAAAGAGAAAACATGTTGTAATACAATATTTTTCTTAATAATCTTACCCATCAATTTTTAATCAGCCTTGCCCCAGACCAAAGTCTGGATGATCAAAAAATGAAGAGTAACAGAAGGGTAATGTGGTTTCCACCAATGGCTCACGTTCTCCATCCAGAAAGGAAGTCTGACGGAGCGTGCAGGCATTTTTGTTTATTCATTTAGCAAACACAAACGGATCTTGCATTGTTTGTCCTTGGTGCCAGGAACTGTACGTGGTACTGGGCTGGTGAAAAGGACATTTTTTCCTTCCCTTAAAGACTTCACACCCTAAGGTAGAGATATAAGGAGTTCAACAAACAATTTCTTCTTTAAGAATCCTTCGTTTTTTAGGTTGCTGATTTGAGCTATTTCTTATTTTCTAATGTAAATACTTACATTTATATCTTCCATACCACTGTTTTTGCTCTGCCCCATAGTTTGGATATGTTTTTATTTTCATTTAACTTTTTTATTTGTGATTTATTTTAGACTCATTTGTTGTTTAAGAGTGTGTTGTTTAATGCCCACAAATGGGAATGTTTCAGTTTTCCTTGCATTATTGATTTCTAACTTCATCCTGTCTGGTCAGAGAAGATGTTTTTGTATGTTACTCATTTTTCTAAACATATCGAGACTTAATTTGTTGTCTACAGCATTGTCTGTGCAGGAGAATGTCTCTGCACCGGAGAATACTTGAAAGAGAAGAACATGTATTCTGTTGTTCCTCGGTAGAGCAGAGTGTTGTGTTTATCTCTATTAGACCTAGTTGCTATATTGTGTTGGTTATGTCTTTTATTTTTTTAGTTTTTTATTTTTATTTTTTAATATATTTTATTGATTATGCTATTACAGTTGTCCCATTTCCCCCCTTCATTCCCCTCCATCCTGCACCCTAACCCTAGAATCCTTATTAAAAATACAATTACCTCTGGAAGGCAGATGCTGGGACCATGGAGGGACGCAAGACTGTCCCAGGTCAGGAAGCCCTGAAATCATGGTGCAGGTACTCTGTCCCACTCAGAGACACCCGATGCCCACCTGCATGCCAGGGCTCTGAGAAGTCCTGCAGGAAGTAATCCTATCTGTTTGTTCAGTGTAGTGTTTCCAAAATTCATTGAAGCACCAACTGTTTTCCCCCAGAAAATACCAACAATCCATAGAGCAAGCAGTTTTGGATATACCATTCCAAGGTAAGCATTAGCTTGGGGGCACTACGTTGTCTCAACCAGGTGAGTATGAAGCCCCTCAAGATTTACGTCATGCAAAAATGTGGGCTCCTGAGAGGGTGACAGAGGCCCATGGGCCAGAAAGCAGGCTAAAGCCAAGTTTGCTAGTTTCTGCTAATAAAAACAACTTCAGAGCAGCTGCCACAGGTTAGGCCTGTGAACCTATTACATCATCGCTCTGCCACCAACCAGGAGGGCAAGGAGACAGCCATAGCAAGACTGTGGCCAAGCAAGGCTCACATACTTCTGGATTTTAATTATCTTTATTGGAATATTGTGGGTTTGGAGTAGATGGACTCCAAAACCCTCTTGCAGAACAAAATTTTAAGCCCAATTAAAACATTTTACCCCTTTATCTGCAATTTTGCTTTCAAAGAGAAGTAAGCACACTTTCAAGATCTAGACACTCCCATCCACCCTAGCTTCCTTTCCTTCTTAAGACTGAAGAAGACTTCTAATTTCACATAGTTTTTTCCTCTCTCAAGCGAGATGGCAGATTCTCAAAGGAAATGAGAACTTGGACCACAGTTCGAGCAATCACACGAGCACAGAGGCCCACAGTCGGCAACTTCGCCGACATAAAAAGGTATTGATTTTTTCCTGGTTAAGCCAAAAATCTTTAAAAAAATTTATTCTTGGATGCAGTGGAACTAGGGAAAAAAAAAAGAAGTCATTCAAAGAACTTGAAGAAGAGAACAAGGGTTATTAAGCTCGACACTTTGGGTATTCTTCCTTGAATGATAACCTTTTCAAAAGTTAAATTAGGGGAGTGAGAGAGAGACTGAACTCAGAACTATATTTTAGAGAAGGGTTCAGAAAGACTCCCCACTAACTCCTAGGGGCGATATTTCGGTAAGTGTGGTGGTGCACGTGCATACCTACGTGTGTGTGTGTGTGAGAGTGTGTGTGAGTATGGTAGTGAAGACAAGGAGGGATGGAAGGGGAGGAGGGAGAGACTGGAAAAGCCGTGATCAAAGAGCTGACTCTCCTCCAGGTAGGTTGACTTCCTCCCTGATCCTGGACAAGACCGGTAATTCCTGCTTTTATTCTCCCTCTGTACTGGTCTCTGTCACATTCCGAAATCATTCAGTGACGCTGCTGCGTGAAAATAGAATAACGTTTTTTTAGTATTCTTATTTCATGTTGTAAAACAAAAGTTGTTACAATGAGAATTAGGCCCGATGAGTACGCGATAATGGTCTCTGACATACTGTCTCATTGACTAAAAAAAACAGTAGCTACATTAACTGAGTGCTTACCTATAGGTCAAGTATTTGACATTACCTTGTTTAATCCTCACTATATTCAGTTAGATATGTTATTCCTGTTTCCCAGAAAAAGAAAGTGAGGTGTACAGGACTTAAATTTGTAGGCCAGGTCACACAGATAACAGGTAACTCAGTGGTTTTTGACTTGGAAACACAGAATCTCAACCATTTGTACACACATTCACTGAGCACCTACTATGCACAAGGCACTAGACAACTTTCCAGATCACTAGTACTTGCCTGCCACAACACAGTAGTGTTTGTGAGGCCTTCACTCCTGTTCCATTTCAGAGCTCACATTTCATACTTGGAGGCCTCTTCTTCATAGCTCCAACAGTATGAAAAAAAAACTTTAATTAAAACAATTAAAAATAGTAATAGATGATAAATTGGACCACATTAAAATTGACAAATTCAGTTCACAAAAGAGACCATTAGGAGAGTGAAAATGTCAGCTGCAGAGTGGAGAGATATATTTGCAGTTGCATTTATTACACCAAAGACTATGTCTAGAAGATGTAAACAAGTCCCACAAATCAATAAGACAGAGACAAATAACCCAAGAGAAAGAGTAGTTAAAACACACACACACAAGTACTTTTGAAACTCTTCTGAAAGCAAGGATGCTTCAAAAAAAAAAAATGTACCAGGCACTCAATACACCAACATACATTTTCACCTCGTTCTAGCACCTTCTGATCCCCTTCCCATTTTAAGGACTCCTGCCTTAAGTAATAACAGAGAATGTAATTGGTGAAGAAGAAATGGCAGCAGAAGACATGGAGCCAGCAATAATTCACCCCACAGTGCGCAGCAAAGGCCCTCTCAGTGGAAGAGAGGCACAGTCAGGACTCATTCCTCCAGGAGGTCCTGGGTACCCTCAATGGGATGCCCCACAGCAGGCCCTGGGAATGCGACGGGAAATGGTACAGGTGAGGCTCACTTCTCATGGAGTATGTTGTTCAGAAGGGGAGCCAGGTCAGTAACCAGGCATCAGATTTGTAGCCCTCATTCTGCATTTTCGAGCCTCTCAGAGCTTCCAAGGGTGTCCGCAAGACCAGCCTCCTCATCTCTGGATGAACATAGTGAAGACCCTGCTGTTGCCCACTTTCTTTCCCAGTGTGTGCAGTTGAAAATATAAGGAGCACTTATAGGAGCAAAAATATTTTTCTTTATTACTTCCTCTAAAAAGGAAGCAAATAGACCCACCCTTTTGCATGCTGATTCCGACTTCTGGCCTCCCAAATTGGTGTTCATGTACTCTCTTCAAATTAGGGTGTTTGTTTCTCTGTGGATAACAAGAATATCAGCCGTGCCTTTCTGGTGCCATTTCTGTTACCATTTTAAACACCTTTCCGTTCAATGTGTTGTGCAGTTCAGCTGAGGTTGGGATGAGATGTCTATTAGCAGGAAACCGAGTACACACACTGTGTCTTTCACATGGGACTTCAAGCTTGTCGATTCTTTTTTAATATTTATATGGATGCTTTTACTTATTCATAACTCATTTATTTCCACAAAGTAGTTGAGACAATTCACAAGAAAATACACCATGAAACAGAAAGCCATAAATACACTGAAATCGGTATCAGAGAACTTGTAGACCACTCAGAAGATCAGGACGAGGATGTCGGTTGTAGCCTCTGTAACTCGGCTGTCTCTGTTAAAGAGGGGCCATAAATTTCCCATCAACCTTGGAGGCAAAGTGATCTGACACAGGATTTACAGCCTCCATAAAAATAAACATGGATGTCTAGCGGGGAAGAATACTAAAAATCACATGAATCGCTCACATAAAACAGAAGTCGTGCTCACTGGGCTTAAGGCTAGACCTCCATCCCTGGGGAGTGTGAGTTCAGTCTCCTCTGAAGATGAAGGTGAAAAAGTGAGAGAAGTATCACCTTGAGGGAAGTCAAGCTTCCCTTCCCACTTA
Source organism: Tonatia bakeri (assembly GCA_004024845.1). Taxonomy (NCBI): domain Eukaryota; kingdom Metazoa; phylum Chordata; class Mammalia; order Chiroptera; family Phyllostomidae; genus Tonatia; species Tonatia bakeri. The sequence continues at coordinate 145,404 of PVIA01004177.1, forward strand.
AGTCAGAGAAAAATGTCTTCACGCTCCTTTCTCGGTGGGACCCTGAGTGAGTGGCAGACATTGTCCCCGTGGCTGCTCAGTGAAGGTTTGCAAGTAGCTGCTTCGTAGGATGTCCCTCAAAGGGCACAGCAACTGTGTGCAACCGGGAGGAAAAAATCCCCCAGGGCCTACAAGCGTGTGGACATGGTTGGTGAGATCCTCAAACCTTAAGGTTAACTGAAGGGTTGAGAAGGAGGAATAAGCAAGCCAATGTGCTCAGGGGTAGAGCTGTTACAGGGTGCAGCCAAGGGGGGGGGACCCCAAATGGACATTTGAAATGGGGCCCAGAACTCAAGGTGTCCAGAGATTCTAAGATGTTTTTTTTTACCTCTTCCCCCCCACCACAGGTGTGAGTTGGGGGAGGGGGCTCATGGAGCAAGAACATGCAGGGCAGCTTTGCAGCTAATCCATGGTATGGTTATTTAACATACCTATAGCCTTGGGCTGGTTGCCTGAATATGCTAAATAGCTATGGCCATGCTCTGGGCTAGGGGGATGGAAAGGAACACCTCCCTGAGAAAGGAACACCTCCCTGAGACGTGACTAGAAGCAGGTCCCCTGAGTTTCAGGGCTTGGGTGGGAGCTCGGAGGAGATTGGTTCCAGGACATGGGGTGACACTTGCCCAGACCCATGATGGTGGCCAGAAAAAGCTGGAAAGGACAGCAGATTGAGGGCAAGTGTGGCCAAGTGTAGGAGGAGTCGGAAATAGGGCTGCAGAGGAAGTTTGG